>JAHDVE020004423.1:0-241568 GCA_022606495.2 Halesus radiatus | reverse complement strand
AAAAAAAAAAAAGAAAAAGAAAAAAAAAAGAAAAAGAAAAAAAAAATTGTCCTGAAATTATGTTTCTACGTACATGAATTTATGTTCGCATCTATTTTCAGCTCGCAACGTTATAACCATGTTTTTTCCATGTACATATTTGAATTGTGTTCATTAATTTATTTTTTAAAAAGATCTCGAAAAGTGAAAGAGGCTTTATACCCAGATTTTTATGACGGGTAGTACGTCATCTTCTGACATAAATTTACAGTTCAAAATGACAAGTGTCCAAATTGAAATAAATAATACATTCTAAAACAATATGCCCACTCGTAGATGTTTAACTTTAAATAAACAAAAACAGGCAGGAAAAGCGTTGGCCGGCTGAATACTGTATTGATTCGCAAAGTTACTAGTTCCAAGTCTGCAGCTTAACACGTATAACTTTGCAGTCGGTGGCGAAGTTAGTGTAGCATTTGTGAATAAAAAAATAAAATTGTACAATTTTTTTTTAAATAAATGTTTTCTTTGTTAGTCCTTTCTTTACCTGAATGTAAAGTTAACTATGTCGAGCTGTAGCGAAATAGAAATACTGGAAATGCAAAGTTTTTTAATACGTTTAAAGATGTTATATTACCCGCGCAATTAAATAAATGGGAAAAGTTTTTAAACTCACGTACAATACATTTGCTATATTTAAAAGTAGCGGTTTATTACTTACATCTTTTGATTTCGGATTAATTTTATCATTTGCGTATTTGTCAGCAACCCTATAAATCTATCCCTAATCAAAGATCTTTCGTGCAATAAACGCACAAATCAATAGACCCTATATAGGGCATGCGTGATTGTACGATGACACGACAAGTTTTCAATAGTATTCCTTGATATGAAAATAATACAAACAGACGGTGCAACGTCACGAAATGTCCAGGTACAGAATAGCACAGACATTGCTTATATAGGACAGAGCTTTCTATGGCTATCGATTCAAATGTGGAACAGCCGGCAATCAGGGGTTGCATGTAGCTACTTGCTGGTCTGGAAGGTTCTATCTACCCCCGTACCAGTCTGGTCATGTCTCGGAAAACCGGAAGCTTTTTAAGACTTTCATTTTCAGGATTTTCCGTTCAAAGTTTTCGGAATCGAAACTTGAAAGAAGTTTGGTTTTTGTGGTGCGATGGTTGGCAAATATATGTATACAAAGCAGTTTTAAAAAAAAAAAAAACTTTATTAAATTTGCAAATCTCACCGATTTGCAAACATATCAACATGCAGTAAAAAATATTTTTTTAATGATTGAATATGATATTAACACATATCTAAAAATAAAAGTCATAGAAAACAAAAATAAAACGGTAGCATCTGAAACTCAGGACCTTTCGGTCTATCCAGGACCAGCCCTCTAACCAATTGAGCTAATGCCACCCTATTGTTCTCCATATTTTTTATCGATATCGTGCTTCAAATTTACTGTTAATATCATCTACAATTAATTCCCATATATTTTTCGCTGCTATCTTTCAATGTTGACTCCAAGATTCTACCCGATAGATTGTACTCCTACTACCATCACATTAAGCGGAAGATGTTGCTTGTGTCGTGATGGAGGACTTAGCCAGACGAGAAATTAAACTCACGAGGCCCGGGTGGGTCCCAGATACGATGCCAACTCAGCCACTGACCGATCATTGAAAGAGACATTGAGAAAAAAAACTCTATTAATCTTGACTCTAAGAAACACAATTTAAAACGAATAACAAAATATATACATAGATAAGGTAAAGTCAAACTATATGGAAATAATACATCATACAATAATGTAAGCAAATTGATAAAAGATAAACAAAATAAAAAGAAAGAAAAACAATAGAAATAAAATGAGAAAAATAAGCAAAATAGTTCAAGATCTATAACGCACAGCAGGGATGCGGAGTACGTATTTTATTAATCTTGTGATTTATTTTTTTCTAGTATGCTTTTGATAAATTGACCTGAGGACAAATGAAAAATATCAGCCTCTGAAAATATGTTATTGTATTTTGTGCATGTTCCACTGAAAAATTAATGTTGTCTAGTTAGTTTTTGAATGTGAGATGTGAAATGGTTGGTTTGAGCGTTCAATTGAAATTTTGAAAAAAAAATCTTTCCGCCTTCAAAAACATCAATAACGTTGTAGTTTTCAAGCTTAGCCTTCTAGCTTACTCAAACATCACGAGCCGCCACTGATCATGTCTTTCATACTAGACAGTGGAAAATAAAGTTTTCTAGAAGGAAATAATTGTCAATAGCGTTATTGATGATTTTGAATGGGAATTTTTGGTCAGATATCTTTCCTTCTTCGGTGCAATAGTACTTTGAAATATTTGTAATGTACCGGGTAATAAATC
This sequence comes from Halesus radiatus, assembly GCA_022606495.2. Taxonomy (NCBI): domain Eukaryota; kingdom Metazoa; phylum Arthropoda; class Insecta; order Trichoptera; family Limnephilidae; genus Halesus; species Halesus radiatus. The sequence continues at coordinate 239,199 of JAHDVE020004423.1, read as the reverse complement.
CGGTAAAATTATGAATCTGTAAAGAGATTGATGATGGAGATGGGATTTATGCACATAAACCAACTATAAATTACATTGTTTTTCAGACTGATTTATAAACACATTTACAACTGAAATGATTTATGACAATGACATGAATAATAGGTGTCCGTAATAAATTCTTATTCCTTGAGGCATCTAATTTGTGTACTTGTATAATTAAATTTTGTTATACCTAATAATGCTGATTACAATAAAAAAAGAGAAGAGATTTGCAATCTTTATATATTTTTAGAAAATCCTTGACACGATATTTAACAAAAAAATTGTGCAATGTAATTTGAGTTTAACTCTCTGATATGTTATGGTATCATAAATTCGTTATCAGTTTATTTTCATAGTTACATAGCAGCGCAATATAACCACGGGCCGTCAACTTTTATTGTACTAATATTTTAACAGCAAAAACAATACTATGTATTATGTTCAAATTTTACTTTCATTTTAGAAAAATTATCATTTTATTTTCATCCTACAGCCTTCTACATGGTTGTTTTTAACGTTTAAAATGTTGAAAATTTTCAAATATGGACAGTTTTAAAATTTAGCGTTTTTTTCTAATTTTATTTATTAAATTTTACAAAATAAAAACAAAAAAGTCCCGGTAAACTACTTTTTAGTAGTTTGACTAACGGGTGCTTGTTATTAAAAACATTATAATAAATTATATTTAAAAGTTAAGGTCTACATAAAGTAAAATAAAACATATATAACAAACCAAAATCTTTAAGATATAAATATTTCAGAATAATCTTACTCTAAAATATTTTTACTTATATCTATTAAAAAAACAAAATCATAAATAACAATAAATCGTACATAAAATAATATTTCTTAATTATCTATTACAAATATTTTCTTTCAGTTAGCCAAGCCTTCAATAAATTTATTAACTGTTTTATTTAAATACGATTTGTAATTTCAGCAGGTAAAATATTTAAACATCTAGGAATAATGTAATCTAACATTATTGTTTATATTTGTTTGTATGCTTAGGCATCATTAATCTTTCATTAAAATTGAGAAGAGTGTTGTAAGTGTGCTCTAGTCTACTTGTGTTAAATATAGAGGGTTATTAATGTGCTGAAATATAAGTTTGTACCACAGAATTGCTCACTGAATTTTGAGACTGATGAAAGTATGGAGTATTATGCATTTGTTCGTATAAACTTTTACGGGATAATAATTTAACCAATTGAACGGATTGAACATGACTGATATTTGTTTTACAGAAAAGTCCCCAGGCTGTTATTCCATACCTTATGACAGATTCAGTTAATGATAAATAAATTATTCTAATTGTACATATTGGAACGAAGAACTTTAATTCGTATAATCTACTAACAATTCCTCTTAGTCGTACACAAACTTTATTTATTTGTAAATCCCCTAACAATATAATACAATTATAACAATATTAAACAAAAAAAGAGAAACTTTGATGATGCAGTACTGCCTTAGACTATTCATCAGTCAGAAAGATAACAGAAACCAATTTATAACAACAACAAAAATTACCTATTTTAAGTATGTTATCTAATGTTCTAAGTGTTGCCAATTTGTCAGATATTTATACGGCAACATTTTTTTATTATGTTATCTCGGCAAATAAATAATACTCTTTACGCCAACTTTTACGATATGGCTGGGACAAAACACACTTGTTTATACCGCTATTGAACCTAATCTCGCAAAACCAGTCAGTCTTCTATTTGTTCCAATGAAGGATTGTTCGTTCATTCTTACAAAAGTGGTTGTTGTTAACATTTCAGGTGTGAAATTGAATACAAAAAATATCGAAAATTAAACTTCTTACCTTGAAGATAGTTTCGTAATCATAAATTGATGAGTGCATCTAATTATATTTATGTGATTACGATCAGCGAAGATATTTTTGGTGTATATTTTGCGATTTAATAATAAAATGAGTTCATTACTTCAGATGATTAATTGGAAATTGTGTGTTAACTTCAATGATGTTAATTTATAATCTGGACGGAAATGTGGCAATCGATGTTAACTGCATGACGAATTTAGATTTTAATATTTACGTGTTCTTTGAAAAAACATATTCTCGCTTCGCTAAACCTTTAAATTTTGACACGAATAACTTTGCAGGCGGCCAAAGAGGAACCAACTAACGAACCATTGTTTTTTTGTATCCACAAAATCTGCATTAGCAGCATCACCAACTTCACATTGAACGGTGTTATACTGTAATTTTTTTTTTAAATAAACCAAAAAGATTTAAATTTCGTAAACATATCTACAAACCTTTTTGAGCAGGTGGTCAAAGAGGGAACTAATGAACAAACGAACTTATTTTGCATTCTGACCTCTGTATCAACATGAGAGTAAATAACTAGGTACCTAATTTTGTAGATAATCAAAGAAATTGAATGTACTTTCCTTATCACGCGCTTTTAATATGTTTTATTCGTAAATGAAAGTGAACCAAAAAGTACTCTACATTTCGCATATATAATAATAGATATATAATTTTGACCGATGTTAACTTGTTATAATACAATATGGAAACAGCGATATAAGACATGCTATTACGAGAAAATGATGTCATATTGGACTGCAGTCAATATTATGTACACTTATTACCATAATCACATTATCTTGTGCTTTGCGAGTATTTTTTCAGGCACTCAAATATCAAATAATGACCTAAGTATTTCGAGTTATAAATGTGCGACTTATGTGATCATCTATGGAATTACAAACAGAGTGAAAATTATAAAAATTAACGTTTTTAAAACACGAACACACTTAGTGGTGGATCATTATTAATTAAAAAATTACAGTAATTTTATTTTAACATTGCTATTTATTATTATTGTGTTTAATTCGTTGGACTCTAATTAGTTTTTTTTTTTTTAAATTTAAATTTAATCAAATTTTAATAATTTTATTATTTTAGTTTTGTGATTACTGTAACAGCTGTTTCGGCGTTCAAAGCCACTAACAAACGGTGGTGAGGCAACATGGAGACGACTTATTTATAAGATTTTATTTGCTTCCCCTTGATTTTAATTTGTATGCATTGTAAAATATGAAATTAAAATTTTCGGTAAAAAATAATTTACTTAGAAAATCAGTAAACATAGCTAAAGCCATTTGAAGTAACGTTCTATTCTGAATATTAATTCTGATAGAATCTTCCCCTTCACCTGTCATTTAATTCCGAAATCAAAAAATTGTTTTTTTATTTCTCTAAAATATCAACTTTTTTCTTTCTTTCCAGATTTTCCTTCATCCGAGACGGTAAACGGCTATTACCAAGACCCTCAGTGATCAGCACCTGTGCGCCCCTTCAGAGATCACCATAGGTTAACCAGACAAGATGGTGGGAATAAAGCAGAATCCCTGGACTCCGACGAAGAGACGCGGCCCTATAGCGGCCGAGAGCAGCAGCCCTGGTCCAGCGGCTGTGGCGCTACCCTCACTCATAGGTAAATAAAAATACTTGTTATTTGCTTTATTAATTTATTATTTTTACATACACTGTTTACACAACAATAGTAAAACAAAGCCGGGTACTAACTACTAGAATATATTTATATTATTAATGAGGCTTTCTTTCACAGGATGTTATTAAAAATATTTAGGAAACCAGCCTGTCATGTCAATTTATTCAAATTACCACGGGAAGATAATCATGTTTTTTTTTCCAATGCGCATAACTCACGGTAGGTTTATAATGTGTTTTGCTATAGCTCTGAAGTTAGAGCAGACGCCCTATAATATCCCTGTATTCGATTCCCAATCTCGACAAAAAAAATCTGTTGGAATTTATTTTATAATGTATACACGGTATCCGGAAACTAGTGGCACAAACAGGAAACTGGGGAATCTTCATCACGTGATTAACCCAAACCTTTTAAAAAAAACTTTTTTCCTTTTTTATTTTGGCAACTAAAGGGTTAAAAAAACTTTTGAAGCTGGGTCTACACTTCGTCCCAATTTCAAAATCAATAAACATAAGATAGGAACTCCATAGAGGCTCTTCTTTATTTTCAATTTTCGCCCGAAAAATTTCAATTTCGGACTGAATGTATTCAAAAATGAAAGCTCAGATCAAAAAAGTTATACCACAAAATCGACTCCGAATGCGGTGTAGATTTATCAGTTTCCGGACACCATGTATACCCAATGAAACAAAAATAAACTCAATTTTTTCATCTAATTAAAACATAATATTATATAATTTACCTAAGAGCATGAACAGATTTTTCCCTAACTTATTTTAAATACATTTTTTTTTTTAATATTTTCTTGTAATGTTTTATTAAAAGGTGGGTAGCATTTCCATTCAAATCTATTAAAACACGCACACATGTAAACATCACAGTTGTTCCACTTTACGTAGTCTCTATAAATAAATGTGCAGTTTCACTCAGAAATTCCATGGCGTCATTGATTGTTCAGTTTGATGGTGACTTCCTTTCATGCCCCGAAGAATGGGTTTGAATGTTTTATCCGAGTTTTATCGCGCATTTCCCCGAATAATTCTGACATAAAACGAGATTTCGCACGCAGAATTTATGTTCGCGACATAAATATTATAAATAATGCATGTGCCAGTTGTTTTTTTTCAAACGATTGACTATTTATGAGCGTAAATATAACATAAATCAGGTTTAAAAATACTAAATATATTGACTTAGCACGCTATTTTTTTTATTTTTTATTATTGAAGTTGAATACATTTTAATTCAATTTATAATACTACAGATCTCTTTTAAGCAATGCTTGTGTAGGGAAGCGGAGTATACATATTGCGTTTACGTGTTTACATAATAATGTTTTCTAAAAATGATGCTTGAAAATGCTTTACATGATAATGTTACAGAGTTTGTGGTTTACATAATGGAAAAAACAGAGTGCATGGCGACAGGTTTTGATTTAGAGGTAATAATAAACATAACATAATATACGTAAGTACAATGTCTCGCAGGATATTTATCGTATAGCATAACGATAACATCTTATGGTGGTGTATGTATGAGAATGTGTGTGTGTGTGTTGTTTTTAGTTTTGTTAATTTTCGGGAACTTTTAAGCTTATTTTGAAGTACTTTTTAATTGTATTTGAGAGTTTGTTGGTATCTTTTATTTTTCTAATGTCTTCAGATAGATTATTGAAGAATTTTATTCCTTGATGTCTGTAATAGTGTTGTGCAAATGAGGTATTGATTTTACATGCAAGCTTGCTAATGTTAATTTAACTATGAGAAATATAGACGAGGTGCCATAGTTTGTGTCATATTTTTCAGCACAATGTTCAGTGAGATTTCTATAAAAGGTTTTTGACACTCGGGAGAAGTCGTGTAATATCTACCTGCAGATGTAATATATTATTTGTGCAGTTGGGGCATCACTTTAGATGTTGTGAATACAGCGAAACTAAAAGGTTCGTTCGTGAGTGAGTCAACACGATGCATAATGTCTACACTTCCGTCAGTGATGTCCTTGCGAAATGTCACTGAGAAGCAGCTGTTTGTCTTCCTTATACCTACTTACTGGTTTAGATGAAAAGAGGACGATGTGTAAGTACACGCTTTTCGAATTTGAAAATTTGAGCAGCGCGTAAAAGTTTTACGACTTTTTGAATAAAATTTCATTTATTATGTAATTTTTTTTTTCATTTTCAAGTCGAGTAACAACACTGAAACATGCTGTATGCAATCCATGCATCTGTGTACAGTAGAATCATCTAATATACAGTTACACCAGTGATCCGCAACCGGTGGCACGCGAGCCCATTTAGTTTGGCCCATAGGTCTTTCGTCGTGCGGCCCACTTTGATTAATATTTTGAATATTTTTCATTTTATTTGGGTACACTACATAATGTTGTTTCTGAAAACACAGAAGTAGCGTAAGTGAGTTTTGATATTTCTTATATTTACCTAATGTCAATCGCTCCGATTTCTTGGTTCTATGATCAAAAATATGTAATGGTTTCCGTTCTGTTTTACAAAATACGAAAGGGTATCGCGAGAAACTTGTCTATCTTCAAAACATTTATCAAATTTTTACCGTTTTACAAAATACAAAAAGGTTATCCGATCAAATATAATTTTTAAACATATTTTTTTAATTAACTTTGAGATGGCATCTAAAGATATAGCATTAAGTTATTTTTGGTGGGTATCTAATAATTTTTTACTTGTAATAGGTATATAGGTACCTAGTGGTTTCAAACAGTTTGAATGTTTGTACGGTATTCACATAAAACAAAAACGAATAATCTACACTGGCGACGCCATCGACTGCAATGTTAACCATGTCAACCTATAGGTACCTCACCCACTGCAGCCCGCGAATATATTGATATTTATAATTTGGCCCTCCGGCTAAAAAGGTTGTGCATCACTGGATTACAAAGAGGTACAATAGAATAATTTTAAAAAGATTCTTGTTTGTGTAGTGGTGTACTGTATCGCCTCTGTGGGGTGAGCAAGGACTGTGTATTTCGAACAAATTTGAACCACTGTCATGTGCACTACTACGAAGCGAACCCACAAACCACGTTCAATAAGCGAGCACAACAACTTCACATGGGAAATAAAATGGAGATATTGTCGTTATTGTAATTATTGTTCCAGTGTGGGAGATCGTGTAGTGTGTAGGCACAGCAATTTTAGGACCGGAGTCATAATTTAGCTTTCACTAATTATTAATAAATATCTTTGCAAATAATAATAATGATATAGGTAAATCAAATCTAATGAAATGATTCTCATTATGTTTTTCCTTCTAAGAAACCTTAGAGAAGATTCGATAGATTAGTATGCAATTAGTGAAAAAAGTAACACAATTAGAATTAATAATTTAGTAATTAATAGTACATAAACAATATGTTTTTTAAACACTGCTCAGAATATCTGACTTCAATAAATATATAATTTATGTATTATTATTATTATTAGTATATAATTTATTTATTTTTTATTAGCCCCATACTATAATGTTATTTTTAGTACCTACCTATTGCTGTAGGACATAAATGCGAATGTTAAATACTAATAATAATAATAATAACAAAGCATTTATATAGCGCAGTTTTGTGTTATTTCACTTTTTTATATTATTTATGTTGTTATTTCAAATTAGTTATACCGTTTATAATTATATTTTGCAGATAGTCATTAAATGTACAATTTTTTTTTTAAATATACATGATTTTTGTTCAAAAAAATTGTTGATAAAGTTTTGAAATAATATTTTAGCAGAGATCTATTTAATATTTGGACATAGCCCTGTCCATACACCGCGCTCCTAGCGTTAGAGGCAGTTCCCAACCAACAAATGTTTATTTTTTTTATCATTGAAGATAATATTAACATCTCACAAATCGAAACACGAAACCGGAAAGACAAAGAAAAGAAAAAGATAACGGTATAAGCTGGGACTCGAATACAGGACCTCATGGTCTATCCGGGATCTGCGCTCTATGCCAACCAAGCTACTGGTACCCAAATCCATCACGTCATTTTTATCGGTATCATACTTCGACTTCTTAGAACTGTCCATATCATTCTCAAATAATTCCCTTTTTTTTTGCTGCTATCTTTTTATAACTACATGATTCTGCCCGAATTTATTTGTAATCGTTAGATAGTGTCTCAGATATAACTATCCGATTATTATTTATATGGGACATATGTATACATGTATTTTTTTATAACTTATTTAAGATTATAAACCACATTGTAATATATTTTTAATCATTGAAGATAATATTAACAACTTCCAAATCGAAACACGAAACCGAAAAGACACTAAAAAGATTTAAACAGATCTAAACAGAATCAATTGTGAATAATATTTCGAGCCTTTGAATAACAATAATAATATTAATTGTTTTTATTCCAGGATGTGGGAAGATTAGTGCAATCCAATACATCCTATGGAGAGTATTAGTTATATCAATAATGTCTAAATTAAATATATAAATATAAAGGATTAAAGATAAATATTAAAAAAAAAAAATTAACTATTTAATTGAGCTGTCACGGTTACGATTGGCGGGCCAATATTTTTCTCGATTGTTCAATTATTGCTTGATACTGACTAGCACTTATTTATTTATTCATTTCTATTTATTTAAGGCAATTATTATAATATAAGTAATTATTATATATAATATGTATGTGTGTACTGTAAATTATTAATATATAACAGCGTATCGTGAACGCCTCACTAAGATAACCTGTACTGAGGTGTTCGAGTATTTATGATATAGACAAAAAAGCAAATTAATTGTTATGTTTGATTTGGTGTAATAAAATTATGGAAAAAATTTGCTCTTTGGGAGTTAGCTAATGAATTTCGACTTTAACGATTGTAAACGTGATACATCATAGTATTAGCTACAGCCGCATATGTGACACGCTTTTTATGTCATATTAGGTATATATACATTCATTGTATGTATATTGTATATGCTATATAAATCATTCAATTATTATAAATATTATATATAATATATGTATATACAATATAATTCTCCATACAACCTTATAATAATACTTTCCCTTTGTACAATAATTTTACGCAGAATCTCTGATATAACTAAATAAATAGATGGAATTTTTGTTAAATATTGAATGTTCCCTTTTTCCAGGCAAAACGCCTAACGAATCTCAGAGGGCGCGCGCACCGGCTTTCACGTTCGGCGGAAAGTATTCCAACAGCGACAAGGCGCAAGGACCGGGGCCTGCCTCCTATAACACCGAGGGCATGACTGCTAAAGGTAAGTGAACAAATCACTGCTTCAGACTACTAAACTATTACTAAAGGTATACCGCTGATAGCTTCGTTGTGAGACCTCTTCTCATAAACGACGTATGTGAACAACGGAGCTATCACCGGTAGGATCATATCAAATGCACGAGAAATCAAATATTTACTCCGATTTGGTCTGTAATAAATGATCTTTCGCGCTTTCCATCGTAGAAAAAGCTTCCAAAAATTATATTTCTCAATTTTAATTACATTGGTATTAACTGACAAAATAGACTAAAACTGGTGATGTCACCCAATATCTGTAACAATGGGTTTCCAAACAAAAAATCTACTACAAAATGCTGTAGTAGTAAAAAGTAAATACCATTTGCAAGCATGCCAGTACGTAAACATTGTTGAAAAGTTCTAGATTGTTTCTAGTTTTTGATCAAATTGTTTTTTGGAAACCCTTGGAAAGCCGTTTTTGGATGACAGTACTGACTAAACCTTTATTTTTTTGAGCAAATTATTCTCTGGTATGATACTTTATTATTAATTATACAACCGTGCACATTGAAAATTAATTTAAAAGAGGTGTGAGGGTTTCACGTAGCAAAGCTATAAATTCTATTATTTCGGCTTTAGTAACTGAATAATAATTAGCTGTTGAAAACACGGCATGATATTTTTTTTTATTTTTTTTTTATTGTATAATATTAATTATATACAGTGGGAACTTATACCCGCTAAGCCACTGCAAGTAGCTTGTCAGCAGGAGTTTATTTCAACAATATAATATAATACAACAATAAATTACAATCATCATACAAATGTAGGGCAAAAATTATTATATTTAGGCGCATGCATCTTGTCCTGTACATAAGTTGAGAAAAAAAAAATTAAAGAGAAAAAATAATGGTAAAAGCATTACAGATTTGTTATTGAGATACTAGAGTCCAATCTTATAACACCGATTTAAATAATATTATAAAAATGTCAATATCATAAAAAATATCAAAATTATAAAAGTACCAATATTATAAAAGTATCAATATTATAAAAATATCAATATTATAAAAACATCAATACTTTTGAAAATATCAACATTATAAAAACATTCATATTACAAAAATATAACTATTACGTAAATATCAGAAATATCAGAGCATCTGTAAGTATTAAATAGATTAAGAAATAAAAATTTAAAAGATATATACATAAAACAGCAGTACAGGTTGGTTACAATGAGGATAGACTTAAATATAATTAAATATAATTCATTTGAAGTGTTGAAAGGAGAGGAAAAATGAACGGCCCAACAGCAAATAATTGACAGCTGAATGAATGACCAAGACTAATATGGGATATGGCACAAACGAGTGAAACGAATGGTGAAATATATGTAACCAGACATGTTACAAGTTACAACATTACGTGCTAGGAGACTGAATACACTAAAGGAGTCAACTAAAGATAGTCAGATAGTAATGATTGATTGCATATGGCTAACAGAAATGTAATTAGTATACTCTGAATGCTTGTAAGGAAGAGAATAGAAGCATGTTTCCACGTGCATGTTAACGAGACATATCGTTTGTTAGAAATTCTTTAAAAAAACGACTTTTGAAAGTAGAAATTACACGTGAAAAGCATCCTAGACTGACAAATTCAGTGTCAATGCAACGTGTATTTTTTATTAAGAATTCATGTATCAATCTGCTGTATGCATAGGTTCCATTATAAGACACAAGCATTACAAAATGATGTAAGCCAATTGCCACCGTAACTATTTTATGCAGACGGGTAATATAAAACATTTAGCAGAAGAAGAAAAGTGTAGAAGCAGGATAGCATGTAAAAGAAGGTTTCGACTTTGGACATAGGTCTCTATTAAAATATTTCTAGTTCTGCATATTTTGAATTATGACTATCCTTCATGTGAATAATAATTTTAATTATTTATGTCCATTTAAAAGATGTAATGTCTTTCCTTTTTAACGCAGATTCAAAACCATTAAATATATATTCCATCTCTGTGCATATTATTTTGTATATCCTAAAATCTTTGTTTGATGACCTCCGTGGTCGAGTGGTGGGGTTCTCGACTATGAATCCGGAGGTTCCGAGTTCGCATCCCAAATAAATAAAATTAAAGTAAATTAAATTTAATTAAATTAAGTTTATTTGTTTCACATTTAATTCATGTGAAATAATACATAGCATACTTACAGCATGTTCCAGGGTGGTAGTCATTTAGAATCGAAATGTTGCTTGAAATATCTTTAGCCATGTTTGCTGACTAGATCCCACCTTTCTCTCTTCATCTCATTTTATTTCCCTCGCCATACCCTTCAGTCTCACAACATGGCCCAATTGGGGATGACATAGTTTCACTGGCTCAGGTAGGGAACTGTTGGGACTCTTGTGCTGAATTCACATAAAAAAATTGAAACAAAACAAATGTTTTTGAAATTAAATCAACAAAATGTCTTTAAAATATTACCTTTCAGCATATGTTTAATCTGACGCCCCTTTCTTAATCTCATTCAATGATTTTTTATCACTCACTACCGCGTTCCAAAATATAACTGTTGCTATTCTTGTCCTATGTGACGTCATTTGCTTTGGTTCTCACCTTTTCCGCTTGCCCAAATCTGTCCATGTAAAATTCAAATGACTCAGCCATCGCCATCAGAACAGAAACCCTGCATTTTATCGGTTGCACTGCGATGGCGCAGGCAGCATTCGTGCTTTTCCCGAAACGTCGGTTCGTCGGATGCCGTACGTAACGTGCAACGTAGACGTAGGAGTCACTGGTGGTTATTAGAGCCGAGCCATATGTGGCAACCGGCTGCGACTCCGTGACTGTTTATTGGGTTATTGTGGTCTGCCCACAGTTGTTGCTCCAAGTCCCAACTCCCCCTTGCTACGTCACCACGGCATATGGCAGCTCATGTCCTAATTGGAAGTCGCGCTGCCGATGGATTTATTGATGCAGAATTCAAATAAATCACTTAGGCGAAATCTTCGAGGAAGCCATAAATTGAAACGAAAAAAGCGATTTGCAAAGTAGATATTTAATATAATTGTGAAAAATTGCAATGATCGCCTCGTATTTGATTGAAAAATTGCGTACAAATGTGAAAAAACTGTTTTGTAATAAGTGGTTTACGACCCTCCACACTAGCGATCATTTCTTGAATGGAGTTTTACGAATCCAAGATTTAATCGGAGATTTTATATAAATACATGTTTGTAACGATTTTCGTATTATAATTTCTTATTATTTTCGCTAAATATTTATATTGAACTTTTTAATATTTCCCGGCTACCTTGTAGAGGCGACTGACTAAATTATTATAATAAAATAAGATAGATTTTATATACTGTAATGTATAGCTTATCAGATCTACGATTGATATCAGAAATCGTTATAGTTAATAGTATGGAAGGCCGTTTCTTTATTCTGCAATAAAGTTTTTGTGTATTAGGAGTGTCAATTTTTGTTTCAACCTATGTCAGGTGTGTATATGGAGAAATAAAACTTGGATTAAAAAGAATTTAGGTATTTACTTACGTATGTGCGTTGTGTACTGTATCAAATATGTTATTCGACAATCTATTATATGAATCTTATGCTTTGCACTCGAACCACAAATCCAGACAAAATTGCACATTATTGTATTTCTATGCCACTGTTATGAATCCCCTTTACAATTAATAACAGTCTCTTTACTATTCTATTAAATTATGAGCTTTCCAAAATGGCCAAATTAAACAGCAGCTTTCTTTAACCCCAATTAAACAATGTATTAACCAATCGTAACCTGTCAGATCTAATAATGTCTAATGAGATTAGGTTAGCGAGCTTTATTGGGTATGGGTCAATGGATTAAATGTTTAAAAAAATAATAAAATTACTTTAAAATACCAATAAATACCTATAGATATGAGATTTGCTCATTCTAATCCAATGACGGTGATTCATTCGCCCAGTTCTACAAATCACAATGGTGAACTCATAGACAATAGACTATAAAGGCATCCCGTTGATAGCTGCATTGAAACATCCCTCTCTTTTTTATAAACGACGCATGTAACAGAAAGAGATATTACAATGGAGCTCTCAGCAGTAGGAACACAATAAATTGTCCCCTTTGCTTCTATGCATTATCCTGACTTGAGTCTATTGGAATACCGCCGATAACTCCGTTCTAACCTTTCTCATAATCGGCGCATGTAACACAAATAGAGGTTCCAACTTACAACGGAGCTCTCGGCGGTAGGACAACAAGAGGTCACCATTGTGACCTGTGGAATCGTCATATTGAATCGCAACCTAATATATTAGATCGGCAATGAAACAGGAATCAACGATTGGTTTCTACACTCTACAACCCTGCGATGCTCAAGCTGAATGTTGCCCCCGCTCTCTGGAATTTTCCCCCAGTCTAGAGAATGTTGCCCCTAGTCTGGAATGTTTCTCCTAGTCTCTGGAATGTTACCCCTAGGTTTTGGTGGGATTTTACTTATAGTTTTGGCGGGCAGGTAAGGCGAACGGCACGAGCGCTTCGCTCCATGCGCGCCCTCGTTCGCCCAAGACCACGCGCACGCCCGCCCCCGGGGACTACGAGGCCCACGCGGCATCCAAGATGGTGAAGGAGGCTGCCCCTAAATACACCTTTGGCATCAAGCCTCCAGCAAGGGCGGTGACATCGCAATCACCCGGTAGGAAACTATCTATTTGAGTAAAGATACCAGATTCTGCAAAGGTAAACACAAAAACATCGGTTCCAATCAGGAGATTCTCAATAGGCTCGCCCCAGAATCAAAAGGCCCCTGAAACATCATGAATATTAGTGCCTTTTTTTATAAAAATGCAACTATCAATACCTATTACATAAGTTGTTTTCCACGTGGATCCACAAGGTGCAGCTTTTAGCAGTAGAAAATTTTGCAAAATGAGTGATAATGCGATTTTTTCATTTAATTAAGACTTCAATTTACTTGATATTCTTTGTAATACCTGATTACTGTTTCCGTTGTATTTTTTTCACTTGATGAACATAATTATATTAAACGAAAGATATACATTTGAGTTTGAGTCGGAAGGTTATGGGTTCGATTCCCGCACCGCGTAAAAAAAGTCATGACTTGTCAAATTAACCCACATGATTTAAGGCCGATCAGAAGGTTGCGTAGTCAAGTTTCCTATTTTGATTTAAGATATTATTCATGTTAAACCTGAAATGATTGAGCGATGTATTGAACAGATCACCAATTAAGTAAATTATAGGTATAAACCTATGAGAAAATTGAGTTTTAGTACTTCGCTTTCATCTCAATTTTCAGACTAGCCTGGAGCGCTATGTCTTTATGCGTAGGAAATCGTTTAAAAACGAATTAAATTGTGGTTCTTATATAGCTTTATCTTTGCAATATTCTAGTTAACGTTAGATGTACAATATGCCCACATAAATTAGATTATTCTTTTAAAATGTCACGATCATTCGAGTCTATGTGGACGATAAATGGACGGAAATAAGTCTAAGGTCATAAACACTTCCCACGTATGGAGAAAAATACTGTATCGCAAATTGTCGTGGATCCCACACTCAGTTTGATGGTCAGAATCCACGCCCGGCCAAGACCTTGTCTATTTGTCACCATACAAACATTTATTCGGATCAATTAATCGAAGGTCGATCTCGTAAGGTATATTATTTAACTGGTGATGGAACACTACTAATTTACAAATTAATTTATCAGACGTATTGACCAATTTAATGGTGGTAATGATATGATATGATATCGCAAAATGCATTAAATAACAATAACACGCAAATGCACTCATTAACAAAATTATATTTATTTCACGCCTGCATTTTTATATGATAATTGGTTATTTTTGTACATGAAATTCTGTGATTTTCAGTATAATTTTCTACAAGGATAAATTTTCAAAAAATGGTCAGTGGCCTGAGTTGGCATCCCGTCTGGGTCGCACCCAGGTGTCGTGAGTTCAATTCCCCGGCTAGCTAAGTCCTTCATCACGATACAAGCAACATTTTCCGCTTACTGTGATGGTAGTAGGAGATTTTAAAATATTGTCAGGTTATTCGTAACCCGGGAATGTTTGCTTTTCTTTAAAAAAAAAATTAAAATCTGTGGTACATGAATCACAACGTCTTAGAATTAAATTCAATTACTGTTACAATAAATTTATATTTCCAATATTGAATAGTGAATACTTAATTCAATTTACAGTATTGGATAGTGTTTATTTTAAACGGAAATATTGATAATATTCCTTTTTTTTTAATAATTCCTACTACTATAAAGAAAATTCTATGATTTTGCAGTGACATTTGCAAATTCTAACACAATAATAGCAATTTCAATTTATATGATTTGTTTACGTTTTTTTCAGTGTTGATTACAGTATTAATTGTAATGTTAATAACCACGGTGAATATAATATTCATTACAATCTTTATAACAATGTTGATTACATTGCCAATTACAATGTTGATTACATTGCCGATTACAATTTTGATTTCAATGTGGATAATAACATCGATCTGACAATATACATTTCAATCTAGCTTACAAATTACATTACAATCTTATTAACAAAACCCTTCCACCACAATTCCAGCTCCCAATGTGTACCACGTCGGCAGCTGCAACGGCGGCGGCGCGCCCGCCTACAGCATGAGCGGGCGCGCGCGCGAGGCGGTCCCGCCAGGCGCACTGCTGCCCGGTCCCGGCACGTACGAGGGCACGTGCCTCGAGGCCGTCAACCGCAGGCCGCCCTCCTACACCATGGCGTCCCGCCCTAAGCGCACGGACGACACCCAGACACCGGGGCCGGGAAATTATTCGCCCGAGAAGGTAACAAATCTTTTACATGTTCAGGTGTCCTTCTTTCAGTTCAATCAATTTCCTCATATGAAGAATTCTTATAATGTTCTCACTTTCTTATTATCAAAAAGGGGTTTCTACATAAAATCTTTCATCGAAAAGTTAACAATTTCAAAATCGCATTCTTATAAATGTGTTATGGTGTGTAATTCTTCCGTTCAATTTATAATTTCTATCCATTTTATTTTCTTAAGCATTCTTATTACATGTTTAGAAATGATTTTTCAGCGACAAAAAAATTGTGTAGGTACCCAAAGAAAGATTATAAAAAAATTTATATCTTAATATTCGCGGAAGTTGTGAGAGATTTGAATAAAATAAAAGTTTTCAGCTCTCCTGAACATTTCGTATGTTGGACATTCGTTTGCTTCTCGATTACAGATATTATCAAATCTTGAATCTCAAATTGGGTTCCTTATTATGAAATATAATAATGCTATTAAAAAAACGTACGTTTAAGGAGGGATTAATTTAAAAATTAGTTTTGCCTTTAATCTTTACGTCACAATAATGCATAGGACGGTAATTTAAACTACATCTAATACCTTGTAGTAATATCTAATACCACGAATACTTGAATAAAATCTGATACATAACGATAACCAATATACCAGCAATATGCCTATTATTTTGTTCGCAATTATTTGCATCTCGATAACACGTCAATGTGCCTAATCCTTCGAAGGTGAGCTTTTTGCATGGCATCGTAGCTTTTTTTTTTACGGTAACTCCACACAGGAGACCCTGAAGGAAATTATTTCCCTCAAGGCCTATATCATCTTTGGGGATGCTGTGTGGAGGATATTTTAGAGAATAGGAAGGAGTGAACTTGGGTCTTGAAGAGACCCATGTTGTAGGATGGAGGAAACACAGAGGCCGGCAGATCATTCCACAGCTGAGCTGTTGAACGCAGGAACGAGTCGTAAAAGCGACCCGTTCTCATGTGGAATATCGACTGTGTGCAAATGTTGGGCACGCGTTTGGCGTGTTTCCCGACTATGCACCGGTGCCGAAGGGATCAATGACGCTAGTTCCTTAAAGCATTTTCCATTAAAATACCGGTAAAACAAGGACAGCATTCCCACCTGACGTCTTTGCTCCAAAAATTGCAATTCGCTGATTGATTTATCACAAAAACTATCCTTAAAAATAAAAATACATAATTTATATTACCTACTTATCTAGCTATATATTCAATGGTGTTCAACTTCAATTAATTGTTATAACAAGATGTTGCTGGATTTTTCTATATTAGAATCTCTTATCTATATTAGAATATATTGCATGAACTAACAGGGCTGTTAACACTGCTTGCTTCAGGTTTATGTGAACACGAGGTCTTCCCCCGCCCATACATTTGGTATTAAACACTCTTGCTTCCTCGGCACTCAGATATCAGATCTGACGACCGAGGCCGAGCTTTATTAGCTTTGCTAAACATAACAGGTTAGTGAACAGTGCAAAGCTCTTTATTATACAAGATTATTGAGAGTTTTTTTTTAAATTAGTGTAAATGTCCCCAAAATTCAAATCAATAATTTTGTGACGTTTTAGAATAAATTGGTATGACGGTTTCAATTTTGTATACAGACCCGAAAATAAAAAATAAATAAAAAAACATGCATCATTAATTTAAAAAATCGACTCTTTTGACTTGTTTTGTCTTTAACTAGTGGTGTGAAAAAATATCACATATAAGTTTTAAGCAATAGCAAAATAATACCATTTCAAGAAACTGATTTAAATCATAAAAAAATGTTGACTTTACAGTACATATTTTTCCATAAAATCGATATTATAAAATCCGTAGAATTTTTTTTTAATAACAAATGTAGTTTTGGTGGAGGAGGTTAGTTAATAAAACCTCCTTAGATTAGATAAATATATGTTATAATATAATTATCATTTTGTGCTTTTTCACTGTTTAACATCAATCATTTCATTTTCAGCGCAAATCTACGACATTTCTTCGCTTCATCTTTACTAACCCAAACTCTTCTCTGACATTCCCAAAACTTCTGCTGCCTTCAATGGGTTTCAGGAATAGACTTAAGCTTACTCAATTAACTTATTAATTAGTATAATTAATGCCATTAATGCTGTTAAAATATTGTGATTGTGCATCATCTACTAATATAGCCATGTCCATATTAGTAAAGGTGTTTGTGATATTATATGATAATGTATATAATTATTTAGGTTTATTTGTTAAAAGGTGTATTCAAAAAAAAATATTACTGCCATCATTGATAATAATAATCTTAGTTATTGTATAATGTTTTCTTTATTGTTACAATGAATGCATTTTGTACTTAGATATTTAGTTGTTTATATTGCAAGTATTAAATAAATTTAACACATTCTTATATTATTTTGTTTTTCTGTTTAAATAGGCTGATAAAGTAATGCTCGACCATGCTCCAAAGTATTCTTTCGCCTGCAAACTGGCTACTGAAAGACCGGTAGAAACACCCGCTCCCAATGCATATTCCATGGAGAATTCCGATAAAGCCCAACAAGATAGATCTCCCGCTTACTCCTTCAGAGTTAAAGGTAACTTGCAGAAACCGAACGAGAACCCCGGTCCTAATGTTTATAGTTTAGAGAAAGCCACAAAGGTTTTGGAAGCAGCGCCGATGTACTCTTTCGGTACTAAAGCCGCCTGCGAGAAACCGTTTGATACTCCAGCCCCCAATGCATACAACCACGAAAAGGCCGACAAAGCTATCCTTGAAAGTTCTCCAGCATATTCCTTCAGAATTCGAGGGCAAGATCATAAACCCGACAACACACCGGGACCGAACGTGTACGCTCCCGAAAAGTCTGACAAAGTTCTGGATACAGCTCCGATGTACTCATTCGGTTCAAGAACCGCTGGTGAAAAGCCTTTCGTTACCCCAGGACCTAGTGTCTATGCCCCGGAAAGAGCTGACGTTCTGGATAGTGCTCCAATGTATTCTTTTGGATCGAGAACTCCAGGGGAAAAGGCATTTAATACACCGGGACCCAATGAGTACAATCCGGAGAAATGTGATAAAATCTTAGATCAAGCGCCAATGTATTCATTTGGATCAAGAACTGCGGGTGAGAAGCCATTTAATACCCCTGGACCCAATGCGTATAATCACGATAAGGCCGACAAGGCCATTCTTGACAGCGCTCCGTCTTATTCATTCAGAATTAGGGGACAAGATCACAAGCCCGACAACACACCTGGCCCCAATGTGTATTCACGAGATGTTCCGGACTCAGCTCCCAGGTATTCGTTCGGATTGAAGGGGGCAGATGGCAAACCATTAGACACGCCCGGACCAAATGCATATAACCCAGAGAAGGCTGATAGAGTTATGAGTGAAGGTTCACCAGCCTACACAATGAGACCAAAGGGACATGACGACAAACCCAATTCAAACCCGGGTCCCAATGCTTACGATCCATTAGCACTCGATAACACACCGAAATACTCTTTCGGATTGAAGGGACTTGATGGCAAACCACTGGACACACCTGGGCCTAATGCCTATAACCCCGAGAAGGCTGACAGAGTGATGAGTGATTGTTCTCCCGCTTACACAATGAGGCCTAAAGGTCACGATGATAAACCCAATAACAACCCTGGGCCAAATGCCTATGATCCATTGGCGCTTGACAATACACCTAAATATTCTTTCGGATTGAAAGGACTAGATGGAAAACCATTAGACACACCCGGGCCTAATGCCTACAATCCTGAGAAAGCTGATAGAGTAATGAGTGAAGGTTCCCCAGCTTACACAATGCGGCCTAAAGGACTTAATGACAAACCGAATTCAAATCCTGGTCCCAATGCTTATGATCCATTAGCATTAGACAATACTCCCAAATATTCGTTTGGAATGAAAGGGCCCGATGGAAAACCATTAGACACACCTGGACCAAACGCTTATAACCCTGAAAAGGCCGATAGAGTAATGAGTGAAGGATCGCCGGCTTACACCATGCGGCCTAAAGGCCACGATGACAAACCCAATTCAAATCCTGGTCCAAATGCTTATGATCCATTAGCTTTAGACAACACTCCTAAATATTCCTTCGGAATGAAGGGACCTGATGGAAAACCATTAGATACACCTGGACCAAACGCATATAACCCAGAGAAAGCTGACAGAGTTATGAGTGAATGTTCTCCTGCCTATACCATGAGGCCCAAAGGACACGACGAGAAACCGAATTCCAACCCTGGCCCGGATGCTTATAAACCTGAAAATGCTGACAAACTCTTCGACAGTTCCCCTGCCTATAGCTTCAGGACCAAAGCTCATCCAGACAAACCGACCGACAACCCAGCCCCCAATGCGTACAACCCAGAGAAAGGAGACAATGCCACCATGGATGGAACGCCCAAATACACATTTGGAATCAAGAGCTTCCCAGAAACAGCATTCAACACACCAGGTTTGTACCTAAAACATATTAATAACTTTCTCAGGTAGGTGGGATTATTTTTAAAAATAAATCGTTTTTCGCTTTCTGACAAAATAATAGTAAGTAAAATAAACCAAACAATACATAAATCAGCACAGAGATTTTACTAGCTTCTTAATAAAAGAACCCAAACGAGAACAAAATTATTGCAAGGACAAGCAAAGAATAGTAGTACCATAATATCGAAGAGAAATACGTATTAGTTTTGAAAAACTTCGCTAGATGTCAGGCATCGTGCGACACCGATATTTTCCAAGAGAAATAAATAAAACCAGATATAATATATTTCGATCCCATCTACGAGTCCGTGAAGAAAAGACGGAGCCTTTGGTGAGATGTATTTTATTTTTATTAGAAGTATCGTACGGGATGGCATATAAAATGGCAGGGAGTCCTGTAGAAAAACTTGATAAAAACTTGATAATTTAAACAGCTTAATTTTTTTTCTGTACGGGCCCGATGACTGATAACTTTCTTTATCACCAGTAAAAAAAGCTTTCGAATTTATCTACGCATTGTTATTTTTGTGAAAAGGACATGGTATTTATCTTAACGTAGCGTGAATTCCGCTGCATTCCCAATGTATGAAACGATAATAAAATGCTGTTAGCAGATATAAATATAGATGTTTCTCCTGCTTCGTATCACTCGGAAAGATAAACTGTTTCCTGTTGATAAGTCAAATAAACCACAATATTGTGAGACCACTGAACTAACTGCGCTGTTTTAAAATTCGTAACCTCGTTCTGTTAGTGGTAAATATTAAAATAATAACATTAAGATATGAGCATTATTGTACCGAGCGATAGCACAAGAGAGCGAAATGCCCGGAGCCAGTGGGAATTTTGCATAACCATTTAGGGAATATCGTGAGGCTAACAGATGTTGGGAGTGAACTCCTACCCATCAAAACTTCTCTCTTACAGTATTATATTATTTTGTGAGGTAAAGAACTCATCTGAAATTGCTGATAAAATGTTGTTCATTTTGGTAGCATTCTGAACATAATATGTCCAAGTTCCTCTTCTGCGATTTGTTGCTAATCGTTTCTCGAATTATGAAACTTTTCGCTCGATCGGACAGCGCGACATCGGCAACTCGTCTCATCTAAACGGAATTTTATTCTAATTTTAAAAAATAATGTCACGTGACCTTCCTGTAAGAAGGACAAATCTACATCCGAACCACGAAAAAAACTTTTCCTCTAGTACAATATCTCATTTTCGGACCATTTTCATTAGAACCTCTACATTTGTGACTCTTCTATCTGTCGAGAGTATTTTGAAGATTCAATTATATAATATCAACATTTTAAAAGGTTACGTGAAATTGCTTGGTTTGAGTTTGACGAAATTAAGTTAGATCTCAAACATTGTATATGTAGGTACCTAATTGCTAATCCCATCAAAAAACATTTTGAACCTCTGTTTCAATGTAATCAACTAACATTAAAAGTGGCGTAAATGAACAACGAATCGGTAACAATATCAGGCAATATAGTTCAATCAATTTAACGAATTATAACCAATAAAAACGCCGTAACGTAAATTGTTATTATCAATTAACTGCAGATGGGGGTGGTGACGATAACGAAAAAGCAAAGTAGATGTTTCGACATTTAGCAATAGTCAGGAATATCTTTAACAAGTAACGGAGCCGTAATAATACTTTTAATAATCTATAAACTTTTTATAACCAATTATAACCCATTAACGTTATTCGTAAGTGTCAGCATATATTTAATTATATTGTAACCGATCAATAACTATCAATTGGGATAGTAACGGTAACAAATACCAAATCAATTTATTTTTACGTATTATAACCAATAATAACTCCTTAACGTTATTTACGTACACATTTATTTATATCGCGAACTTAAATAACTACCAGTGGGGATGGTAACGATAACGCATAACAAAAAGTAATGAAATTTCGAAAATAATTCGAATATTGAACGGATTCCAGCGCCAAACGTATACACAATGCCTTCCGTCCTGAATACGCCCCTGTACACCATATCCGGGAGGCATAAGCTCCCCATCGACGACAGGATCTCGATGCCCGGACCCGGAAACTACTCCCCTGAGAAGTTCGTGCTCACGTGCTCCCCTAAGCATTCCTTCGGGCTCAAGATACAAACGGAAAAGTTCTCTGATACCCCTGGTAAGAATACCACGAAAATAATACTCGTACATACATTAACTTACCCATAAACAATAACAAATAGCTGCTGCAATATACATATATAATTCTGAAGAAAAATAATGAAAAATCTATAGATCTTAACAAAACCAAAAAAACTATATCTTGGACGGTGAAACGTATCAGTGTGAAAAAAGGATATACGGGGTTATTCAATATGGTGGACATAATTTCGTACTGCTATATTTCCTAAATTATACTTTATATGGGAATGATCTAAATAGCATTTGAAAAAGCAGGTACGAAAGTATCGAATCCCACCGCTAGATCGCTCATAATTGTGCAAAGGACCGCCAGTGAGCTCGCGCCGCCAAGCAGCCATTTCCAGTCCATTGCGAGAAAATTGCTACTATGCAGCACAAGGTTTTCTATGTTCGGGTGCTTTGTCGGCAACTGTAGTGCAGCGTATTATTCGTCTCTATTTTAACATTGAACCTCCAACTAGAAAGAGCATTTTTCGTTGGTATAACCGATTTGAGCAAACTTTGTCTGCTATTTCTATGCAATGCTTTTCAAGTCGCTACATAGTTTCTATAATGAGCTATGTGGAAACGTGCCATTATTTAAGGACTTGACTGTTCAATATTAGTCATGTGTTCAATGAAAGAAGATATTTCAATAAAAAAGTATTGATACCTCGAGCGAAACCGAGTCGACAAATTAATAAATATCATAAAAAAAAAATGATACAACATTATTTTTTTTGTATCTGACATTTTTTTATTCGAGATAACTACGAGCGTTTTAGTTGGAGATAATTTATGAATATTTTAAAGATTTTTTCGTTTCCGATTTGCGTTACACGATGTTGAAGATATATAAATGTAAAATAAATATTTACGTATTTTATTCCAAGAACAACATCAACAATCCATCCGATTTCGCCCTTCTTTCCTTGCCGGCAGAAAGAGATACGATTTTAAATACGAGATTGTCTATATGCGTAAAAATCCTTAGCGTATCAAAATTACGCATTTAATGCCGGTAAAGCGAATTCTATGGTTATATTTGGAATAGCATATTGTATATTAATATTTTTAATCAGACACGTTGATAATATTAATTATTTAGTAGTTAATATAACTTTGTGGGGAAACTATTGATAAGAACAGAAATTACTATAATAAGTACGTAGTATATTAACAATTTGCAGTTTGGTTACCTATGTTCTATAAAATGATTAAATGCGGAACTTTCGTTCACTGAATTTTCATAACAACTGCCCTTATCATTTTTACAATATAGAATATTCAATTTATTGAAATAACTTATTGAAGCTTATTAATCTCATTGTACTATTAAATTCAATCATAATTTTATGACAAGTGGCTGAGTTGGCATCGTGCCTGGGTCTCACCCAGGCGTCGTAAGTTCAATTCCTCGGCTGGCTAAGAACTCCACGACACAAGATCTTCCACTTACTGTGATAGTAGTAGGAGATTTTCAAATATTGTCAGGATATTCGTAGCCTGAGAATGTTTATCTTTCTTTTTAAAAATATTAACGATAAATAATATTTACTAAAATAGTACCGTGTTGCGCGCGTTAACCTTCTCGGGCCGGTATTTCAATATTATTATTATTATTGTTAGTATACTTACGGCCGTTATTCCCATCTTATCGAATGATCAATCTGAGTCACCGATCAGCCAAGTGTGTTGTTAAGTATTCGCTCTGTTTGCCTGTTGCCAAACATTTTTTTATCCTAAATTGTCAATGGAGGTGCCCGCCCACTATAAATAGTGTCCGTCCACTTTCGTATATGATAAAATAGTAGCCGCCCACTTTTAAGATATTAAAGCGACATCAAAGTAAAAACTTTTAATGTAAAATTAATATAGATAACTTAATTTTGTATTTATTATGAATGCATATACAATATATTTTTTTAAACTAATACTTAAACCAACATTGTATACTCCACAAACGTGTGTTAAAAATATGTTGAAAATAAAGTGTTCTTGACTTTTGATAATACTGCGAGGTACATTATTCGTTTCGTACATTTTACATTTGACGTTACTCGATGAGTGAAAAAACAAGGCAAAATGTATCTTATAATTAGTAAAATAAGTTGGGTTCTCTTCAGTTTTATTTAAAATATACAAAAAACATGTTTTCACGTTCGAAAATGGAAATAATTTTTTGTCATTCAATATTTGAATCGTTTTTCGTAAGTTTAGATCGCAAACTAATAATGACATTTGACATTTAGGTGTAGTTTGTTCACCCTGTTTTCACTTTTTATAACTAGTCTTCTGCCGAGGGCAACTTAATTCACAAAAATCGATATCAAATCGAATATCGAAGAGCGAATTTGTGCATTTGAACAGTGTTGAAGCAAAATTTCGGCTCAATAATTGCTCAGTAGGGTGGGAAGAACGGCCGTTAATGTGGTTTTCGGCGATGAGATTTGTGTAACCGTCAAGTATCGGATACCAAAAACTATCAAGCCGTCGTTCCTATAGATATTACTGGGGTTTTTGTGGATTTCATTTTCTTCCATAATTACCCAACCTCGATATGACTTGGGTCTTCCCGATACTTCGGGAACAGACGATTTCAATTAAATGCTCGGCAATTGCCGGTCTGTCTGAATGCCCGAGCTTGAGATCCATTTGGAGATGGTTCGTAGCAGTTGAGTGTATAAACTCCATCTGTCTCAGGAGGAAACTTGGTTTTTGCAGACCTCAGAAGGTCTTGGATTGTTGTCGATTTTCCGAAGACAGTGTGATGCTTTCTTTCTTCAGTATCCTGGCAATCTTGTCAGTAACATTGTGAACATGAGGTAAGAAAGGGCAACTTTCTCCTTCTTGTTCAATTCTGTCTTCGTTTGGGGTAGATTCGGCTCTTATGATCTGCTTTATCTCTTTTGTGGGGTAACCATAGCGCTCTAACGCATCGGTTAGCATTGTAAGCTCTGTTCCGATTTTTGATTCTTCGCATATTCTGGTCGTTCGGGTCACCAACGTATTGATTAGTCGTCTTTTCTGTACTACATGGTGATACCGATTTGTATGGATTGGTATTCTATACACCACTGGGGCACAATGAGACGCCAATCCCGGTAAGACTACAGGATCTGGATTTGAGTCGCAGTTGCGACCGTTGCGTTATTTTATGTGTCCTTTTCTATCTCAGGTTTCATTGAGATTTTGTTAATATTATCTCATTTGATGATTAAAATATAGAATAATGTTGAACAATAGCTGGTGGATACTTTGGGATATTTTTAAAGTTCGATCTCGTAATATTATATATAACATAATTTAAAAAAAAAAATAATTACTTATTTTTAAACGAAAAATTTACAGCAAATATAAAGTAAATACAGAAGTATTTAATACTCTAATAAAACGATTGCACTTTTGTGGAGTGTGAGGTAATCGTGTAAATGAATTATTGTCTCTATATTGATATGTTTCATGAAAACCTCACTGGGAAAACCCCTTACAAAGGTGTGCCTTTCAAATCCCTTTTATCATTTTTTTAAGATTTAAAATACGTTTTTCACCCTGATTACGGAAAAAAAATTTCAACTTTATTTCACACACGGTTCTGCGGAATCTGGATTCCTTGATTAAGGATAAGAATTAGATTTTAAAATGTTTGTTAATTTTAAAAATTTTATTTCCAGCGCCAAACGTATACCGCATTCCATCAGTATTGGATACCCCCATGTATACCATCTCAGGAAGGACTAAGCTACCAGAGGACGATAGGGTAAAGGTACCCGGAGCGGGCACTTACTCTCCTGAAAAGGTCAGCAATCTGAAACATTTCTATACATGTTTAACGCCATTAGAAATATGTGTTGCACACAATCGAACAATGCTCACAATAAAATGTTTTAATTATATCAAATTCTTATAGGTCATTTTGGACAACAAACCTGCTCACAGCTTCGGAATCCGGCACTCTCCCTACGTCAGTCAACTAAGAGCAGACCAAACTACTTTCGAAACCCAAGACCTTCGCCAAGCAACAGTGCAATCACAAGCACACGTGCAACAGACCCGCACCACAACAACTTACGTAGAACCCAGAGAAACGAAGACAACTTACACCGTCCAGTCCGTCAGGGAACCTGAAGATAATAAATCTCTTCCATCTTCTGTGGAAATCACAGAAGTGAGGAACGTTACTCGTCCTGTTACACCAACTCAGATAACAAATGGAAATGCCTTCGATAGGAACACAAGGGTGGAAAACAACGCCTCACAAAACAATCAAGTCACAACTTACAGCAGGCAAGTCAAACCAAGCAGCGAAACCACAGTCACTCGTACAGTTGAAAACCATAACTCAACCAAACCAAGCAATGGAGTCAGGACAACCACAACATACGAAGTCCTGCCAACCGTGAATGGATCTACCACAAGGACAACAAAAACATACAGCACAGAAGTACAACCTGCCCAAAACAACGTCACAAGAACTGTCAAGACTTACTCGGTGTCACCAAACCAGACACAAACAATTACCACTCAGAGGATTGTGCAACCCACTCAAGTCTCCCGGACTTCCACTACTTCCCAGTCCACTCAACAAAGCGTCAAAGCTCAACAGACTCAGGTCAGATCACAGACTCAGTCCAAAACACAAACCCAGAACGGAACTGTTGTACAGAAAAGCATTTGCACGTAATTAACGTCATGCTTTCGTTTTAAAACACGTCTGTTGATGCGAACGACAATAATTATTATATTTTTAAAGTAACAATATAACAACCTTTTTTCCTTACTGCATAATATATCATCATTTGAAGGCTTCGATATCGGAAATGACCATCACTGAAGCGATTATTCCTATTCCTATTTTTGTTATTAATGTATTTTTTCTTCGCTTCTCATTACGTTTAAAATTTTTGAGAGCTATCATTTTCATATTATTTTAATTTTTTTTATATATAAATATTTCCTTTTAATAACAATGCCTCCCCTAACTGCCAAAAGAAAAGAAAAAAGCAAAAAAAAACGAATAAAAACATAACATGACAATATTACTCTAGTAGGTACCTACCCAAGTAAATCAACATACAATTATTATAAGTTCACGAACCATTTAGAATAAGTGCATCAATGTATCGATAAAATGATTTCAGAACTTTGTTACCTAATTTTTACGTAAGATTTTATTCAAAATATGGCGATTATTTTGTTACTAATAAAAGCTTCGAAAAAAAACTTGTTTTATTTGTCTGTTAATAACATATATTTTCTAAAAATATTTGAAAGCTTCTTGACTCCGGACCCAGAGGTTACTGGTATATAAGTCGGCATGGGTAGGTATTTCAATAAACTAATATACTAAGGTATATTTGTACTCCGTTCCAGAGTAAACTATACCCTCATTATCGCTCTGGAGAGAGACCACCAATCAGAATCAAAACTTTGCT
The DNA here is from genome assembly GCA_022606495.2 of Halesus radiatus. Lineage (NCBI taxonomy): Eukaryota > Metazoa > Arthropoda > Insecta > Trichoptera > Limnephilidae > Halesus > Halesus radiatus. The sequence goes on along the minus strand of JAHDVE020004423.1, from coordinate 211,429 downwards.
TGTAATGACTTTGATTATGCTTAGTGACCCTCTACCCCTCTTCCGTTCTTCACCTCTTCACCTCTTCCCCTCTACCCCTCTACCCCTCTTCCCCTCTTCCCCTCTTCCCCTCTTTCCCTCTTCCCCTCTTCCCATCTTCTCCTTTTTCGCCCCATCTTCCACCAGCCTTTTATAATATTCCCCAAACTGAGATTCTCCTTATGCCAATTTTAAATTGGCAGCGACTACTGCCAGATCAGCTTCCATGACCTCTCGCCCCAACAGCAGCTGGGAGACTGATCGGAAGACTTCGGAGATATCTTATCCTCAGCTGCTGGTCTTTAGATATCTTGTATAGAATTATTTATAATACCCTAGAATTTCATGGAATTGTTAAAGTTCGTACTGAATTCCGATAAAGCCAACATTTTTTTATTGAAAAGTCATGTGGTACATCAAGAATAACTTGTTTAAATGAAGACATAGTCTTTTGCAAAATTGACGACTGGCTCACAAAGGTCAAGTAGTACCTAATTAAGGCAAGTATCGTTTAATTCGGGGGTTGGGGGTGGGCCGCTCCCTTAACTACCAATCATCCCGCCTGCGTCATCATACCATTACCACCATCTTATCTTTCATAGAATTCCATTCTAATACACCAATCGTCGCCGTTCGTCATTTGCCATTAGTTCAATTAACTGGCATTTACTGTAACCTTTAACAATTATTACTATCTGTAATGAAACTGCACACATTTTTGTACATTTCCGGGGATCGTGTAGTGGGAAAATTCGTGCGATTTGACTTATAATTAATACCGCGAACATAATTTATGATTCACATTAAATTGATCTACTATGGAGGATGAGAATAAAACAAAGAAGTCTTTCATTTACAATTTACGGTAAATATGTACTCTCAGTATCGTCCTAGTAACCACCTAAGGCCACCATCCAAAAACTAAATGACTCTGGACTGACTATTTAAGATGGAAAACATATATGCGATCAATCGTCTCGAGATTATGATGAAATATTAGGGGAGGGAAGGCGAATGGGGCTCACCTAAGGGAAAACAACCCCTATAGAAATTCCTTCCAGTTTTTTTAAAGCCAATTACATTAAAGATTGTTAAAAAAATGTATTCATTAATTATCAAGCTAAATCAAGCTATAATTACGAAGAATAAAAAAGTATAATAACCTTCGTGTTAATGGTATATACTAAAAAAAAAAAAGTTCTTTTAAACACCATTACCCGCAAGGTAGGAAGGGCAATCACGCTCAACAAAAAAAGAAAAAAGGAATTTAAAAATTTAATTTTTTAATTAATTATATTAGTTGAAGTTTTATGGTTTGAAATAAGCGACTATTTGTTTACCTACATCATAATACAAACATCGCAATTTGCAGATATTTACATTGTCAGCACCGTAATAATATGCCTGAATTCATTCAGAACATAGTCTATGGCGGTAAAAGATTTCACTATTTATTGGTTAGCATTGCGTAATTGACGAAATCGTTCCTAATTTGTACGCCAAACGCAGCCTGCCTTCCAAACCTAGAAAGATCAAATTGCCTGGAAACTTTTTACAGTAGTCATCCCAAAGCCTTGGTAGTTGTTCAGTTATTTCGTTTATTTGCGATATCTTTATTGAAGAATCTGAACTTAAAATAATATTATTATTGGCGATTAATTATTAATATTGTTATTGGCCATAGTATTGATGAAATGTAATACCGCTCAAACTGAGCGCCGTTGGCCTGCGTCGATCGACGTCTGTTTAATTTTATTACATGAAAACGAACTCTACAAATGTGTACACTGGAAATGTGTTTTTTTCATCTAGTTAAGCAGTAATAACACCTCAAATATATTTTTAAAAAGAGTTTAAAGTATGCTGTTGGTAGATGTTACAGCGCTTACGTTTATATTTTGATAATTGGAGTAAGATAAGCATCAGCTAGCGGCCACAAATTTTTTAAACTATTTCCTAAACGGCCCATAAGATGTTACTGTGTGTTTTGCCTAGTGAGGCGGTTTATGTGAAACTTCAACTACAACTGTTATTATATTATTTTCTATTTTACCTTATAAACCACTGTACATTATTATATTATACATATCTTTTAGTTATAGTTAAATTTAATTACAATGAAGATATTATTATTATTACTGTACTTCACTCTTTTATACAAATTCATTTGGGAGGTGATGTCATTGTCCTCTGAGCGTCATTACCATTCTCTTCCCTTCCGAAGAATTTATATAAAAATGAATTATTTTTCGTTAAATACCATTTACATATTCGTTTTTCTCAATTTCTATTGAGAATGCAAATTCTACATTAAAACGTTATGTCAATAAGTTACCGCTAATAATAATATGAATAAATTGTTTGTTCCGGGATGTGGGAATAGTCGTTTATTTTTACGCATTCCATATAAAATATACGTTATTAATAATTATAAATAGATCAACTTACATTAGTTGTAACTAATTAGATGGTCAATACTGACAAGCAAATTATTTTACCAATGATTCATTCCAGTATCCTCGCAAGACAGGTATAATTTTCTAAAATTATTACAGAAAAAACATGATTTTGTTGGTACACTGAACTTCTATTGTCGCACGTCTGATTCTCACGAATTGTTTTACCAACGCTCCCTGTTTTTATGGTGCTACTCATATGTTCACCGAAATTAAATTATAGGGGCTGTCATTGAAGTAGCCAGAATTGTTTCACTATTTCATGATGTAGATACATATAAATGATCATATCATGAACATAATATACTTTGCGCTAATAAAAAATTAGGTATGGTAAAATGCGCCAATAGAGGTAATAATTTCTCACGTATCCATTTTATCGTAAATTCAAAACGTTTTATTTCTCCATAAAACTACAAAAACATAATACATATAAAATATACAGCACTTTTCAAAATATAGTAAACTAGCTGAAGTACCCTGCGTTACCCGGGGTCATGTACGGTTTGGAATAAAAATTTGGTGACCTTCCTCCTGTCTTGAATGTCAAGTGTGCAAAATTTAATCAAGAAGTACCGAAATATGGCTTTAAGGGTGGGAAAGGGGGGTGGGGGTGGTTGTTTAAAATATCATGTAGACAGTGACCTTACTCTTATTTTGTAGGTCGTTAAGTGCGCAAAATTTCACCAAGCTAGGTCGACTTTAGATTTGTTTAATAAAACAAGCACACCGCCCGCCGGGACATTTTTCTTTACATAAGAAGATAGAAGAAGACGAAAAAATAAGAGTATGAACATAGATGAAATATAAATAGTTTTATGTTGATTAATTTAAAGTTAGTTTTATTCAGCCGATAGATCAATAATAAATTTTGACGACACATTTTTTTAAATACCCATATTCAACACATTGATGAAACAGGAAAAAAAAATCATGGAAACGTTCTTCGAGCCACTATTCCAATCTGTTGGTGCGTTGAATTGCGAAGAAGAAAGAAAGTTGATTAATATATCAATCACTCATTGGCCTCTAGGCTAGAACAATAAACGAACTGGTTTAGTTCAATTAATAAGGAAAATGAAAGTTCATTTATTAATTTAATGAATGTGTCTCCTGGTCTCTTCCAAAAAATTGTTATTTAAGGCAGTTCCTTCATGGGTCGTTAAGGAATCAACATAAACCGCGTGCAGTAAGATTGCGTGATACTGAGAGCGCTCCGTTCCGTATTATTTCTATGGGCACCCGTACACGGGTCGGTGCGGTGCGGGAGCGATGTTGCATACTTATGTAAGTATACAGGCCGGAGGTACGTGATTTCACGAGCTTCTCTGTATTATCGTGTCACCACTAAGATCCCTGAAAGAATTTTTATTTAACCTTTTTTGATAATAATATTTCCTCAAGTTAAAAAATTCTTACAAATGATGTGCATATATAAATTAGACACTTTAATGATATCAGAAAAGCCTTGTGAATTAAATATAAAATTCCACAACCGCGTTATCACTTGGCTCCGACGACATACTAAATGCGGGACGGTAAAACAGATCTCTGCAATGCCGACAGTTTACTGGCTACAATTATACTGACATCTGCAGATCCGTGTGCGAGTCCATGCAGCGAGACTTGAGGTGAGCAACATCACCCGCATTTTCGCTGCACGCGGGCATTGTTGATTTCATACCGACCCATGGGGAACCATTTATATGTTTTGAAGAGTTTTATTCACTATGTACAATTGTTAATTAATTTTATTTATTTGCTACCGGTTTCGACACTCTTCGAACTCTTCACAACAAAATGTTTAGAAATAGTTAATGTTCAAGAAATACCAAAAATGTTTTGAAATACCTAATTGTATTTTTATAATAATCGGATGATTTTTATAGCGTCGTTTTTGTGAAAAATCACCTCAAGGGCATATTATATATATGTTTTTCTGAGTAAGTTTCTAAGGTTGATTTATGATTCGAAATTTATTTTATGATTCCATCCCATAGTAATACTTTGAAATTTCCATTGAAAACACCAATAAGTTTTGTTATTTATTCATTTCAATAATGTAAATCTTTTGGGTACATATTTTAAATAATGTTTTTTTTTTAATTCGATAGATAAATAGAATATAATAAAAATAATTATTTTTCCTAGTATATGAAAGAGTTAATTATTTTTCGTGGGAATTGTGATTAAAAATTATTTATCGAAGGTAATGCATAAATACGAAGAACTTCGCTAATATACTGGGTCCGGGTAGCATTAGCATAATTCAAAGGGCGAAATGATCACGAACATAAAGGGTTGATTGCGAAACGTTCCTTATCTCTGAGCTAACCTTTTCTGATTGCTGGACTGTGAGAATCCCTTTACTTGTTTTATCTTTTTTATAATTGAACATTACGATAGCTGCAAAGGCATTCTTCTAAAGTCCATCAAACATCCATAAACGTTATATGTTTTCTCTGAGACGGGCATCAAAACCACAACCTTTTCATTGAAGAAAATAATATTAACATAACGTAAATGAAACATGAAACCGGAAAAAACTACAGAAAATAAAAAGATTTCAGTCGCATGTGGGACTCGAACCCAGGACCTCTGCCTATACCGCTTTATCAACTTAGCTAATGAGACCAGTTCAATTTATGTCATCTTCATCGATATCAATCTCAAATTCAAAATTTGTCAATATTTTTCTCCATTTTTAACCCCATATTTAACGCGACTGAAATATTTTTATTTTCTGTTTTTTTTCCGGTTTCATGTTTCATTTAGGTTTTGTTAATATTGTTTTCTTCAATGATTAAATATTAAATGAGGTTTTTTTTAAAAATCAATAAAAATAATTAATAATTAAAAATTAAACACAGTCTTTTCCACTGTAAGGCGTAGACCAATATATTACTGAGATATTGGTTTATCTTTCTACATGTTCTTTCATTATTTTATTCAGCGATCGCTAGTGGAAAAAGAGATGCGTAGAAATGTACAGAAATGTGGAAATATTCAAATCTTTTTACAGACTCTCGGTTAATCGCTAATAATTTCATTTACCCAGAGTGATTTGGTACAGGCTGCCTTAAAATTACAGATTTATCGAAAAAGCTCTATAGGTGTTTTCCAATTTTTCCACTTCTCTTACTCCCCCCACTCTCCGATTTTCTTTCGCCCTATAACACTCCCAGATCAAGGGTCTCATAGTCTCATAGGATTTTAGGCCTACGTATTACAAAAATAAATTTGCTCCAAGGATGTAAACAAAAATAAATAAATAAACAGTGTCGTCTTTTACGCGAAAAGTCCCCTAAGGGGATCTTTATAAAAATAACCGCATGACCAGGGGCCCGATTCCAGTTCTTTTTAATGATAAGGGCAGTTCCGGTTCTTTCGGATGACAGCTGTCAATCGGCGAATGATATTCTTTAAAAATATCAATATTTTAGTAGTTTTAACAAAATAAAAACTCAATATGACTAATGTAGCGATTTTAAACATTATTTTAGTGAGTTATTTGACGCATTATAATGCTATTAAATTAACTGAATTAACGAAACTGCGATGTTTACGATGCAAAAAGTCCGAAACGTTAGATAAAGTTATTTAAATTGTAAAAGTTGTAATAAACTACACGTGTTAAGTATGTGTGATGCGTTTATAAATTTTAATAAAATGTATTGTCATTGATATGTCCTCGGAATCGCTGTTAAGTAAAATGTATTTAACCCTAAGGATAAGGACAGTGTCTTATTCTTAAAAATAGCCGGAATCGAGCCTCTGAAAATCTGGGGACACGCGAAGGAGGAAAAGATTTGTCAAATCATTTTAACTGTGTATATCTCTTATTTATTCAATGATTCGTATATAACTTTGGGGAACCATTTGAAAATAAATGATAATAAATTATTTCATTTAAACCAATATTTTAATAAATAAATATCTACATGTTTCAAAATCACAACAATGCATACATTGTATGTTGATGAAATATTTTTGAAATATCGAGATATTTTTCAAATAATATATTATCATTTAATTATACCTATTTTTGTTCAACAATTTATTGGGCTTTGTTCATTCTTTAAACAACTTACTTATCTGAATATTATATTTGTGCAATTTATGTAGAGTTGCGACTAAGGTGAGATAGTACTGTTGAAAATTGAGCCCGAGTTAGGTATCATTGTTGGTTTTTGTTCAAAATCAATTCTAAAATCAGTTAATTTTGACATACGTCGAAGGGTAATGTTTTGTAAATCAAGCCTTCCGTTTGCCAGTTGATATGATACCGTGAGTACATTAGCTGCCCAACCCTCGACAGCCTTCTGAATTCTTCCACAGCCGCGTAATTCAGACTGTATGGCCCTCCCCGCCATGTTAATTAACCTGAGTAGTCTAAATGTCTGCAAACAAAATCAATTGTCTGTCTAGGGGTAGTTTTACAGGTGTTTTCCAGGTAGCCTACCTATATGGTAAATGCCAGGTGGGTGGACAGAGCGAAGTCATAAAAGATAAAAATTAACAAATTGCGGAGGAATGATTTTTTGGTTATTTAGCAGTTTGATAAGGTTTTTTGGTGGTATGGGAAATAATGCACATAAAATCTATTATAATCGCTCTAGGGGTTAGATTACAGATATTTTCCAGATATATGTTATATATCAAGTGGTATATAAAGAGATGTCATAGACATTAATTTAATAAAATTCGATGGGGTGAGTTTTTAGTTATTAAGTTATTTAGCGGGGTAATTAGGATTCATTTACTGGTGTTGTTAGTGGTGCCGTAATATCAATGTTAGACGGCCTCCGTGGTTGAGCTGTTATAATCCTCTGCCACGAATCCGGAGGTCGCGAGTTCAAATACCGACGTGCGCAAATAAATTTTATTTGATAAATCTGTTTTAATTTAAAATTAATTCATTTAAAATAATATAGTGTATTTGCGGCACGTTCCAGAATATTAGATATTTTCAGAATTGCCCTGGTGAAAGTATCTATCCCAGCTATCCTCTTTCCCATCTCCTTCCCCTCCCCACTACCTTCAGCTTCACAACATACCCCAAATGGGGATGCTATAGTGTTACTGGCTCCAGACGGTTGTGAGCAGCTGGGACTCTTGCGCGGTAATCACATAAAAAAAATTGGTAACCCAGTACCGGGAAAACTGCTCCGCATAGTTACGGATATAAATGCGGTTATCTCAACGAATGCTTTTCAAGGCTTTATTTTTTTTTAAATTACATATTTATGTGAATACAGTTGTGGGTGTACATTATATTTCACTCCTTCCGGGCCCCTGAAATGTGGATTTAATAGTAGTATACATTACAGGTAATTAAACCCAAAGTTATGGCATGTAAAATAGGGGTTACAAAAACCCCGTGGACGTGGACGTGGTGTTATGAACAGTGAATCTTTATAGAAAGTAGATGAGTTCGTGTACTTAAAGTACTCGTATATTTTTAGCTGTGTGTAAAAGGCTGATAAGATTAAAGGCAGAGGTGTGAATTGGGGACTGAAGGATGAATGTGGAGGTAGGGTTATTGCAGTATAAGTAAGATCCCTTGGCATATGTAGTCTATGACTGTGACAGAATTTTGAATAAGTGGGTCTAAGTAGAATGTCAGCAGCCCTTAAAATTAAGATAGGGGTGCTTAAACTGTTCGGACACAGCGATCGGAGCTAAGAGTGAAAGAAGAATATAGACTAAAATGGGTTGGGAACGTTCCAGGAAAACGTTGCAGAATCGAGGGATCAATCAATCAATCAATCAATCCTGCTGTCATTCCGCCCCTACGTCTCGGCGGAGCCAATCTAAAAATCTGCAGCGAAATAAAATACTTGGGATATGTCATCACTGATGACCTAAATGATAAAAATGTCATAAAACGCCAAAGAAGAGCACTGAGCGTGCGAGCCAACATGCTCGCTAGGAGATTCAACAGGTGCAGTCCTCCGGTGAAGAAGCAACTATTCCAGACATACTGAATGAGCTTTTATACTGGCGAATTGTGGACAATGTATACATAAGGCGTCATGAACACACTCCGAGTACAATATAAAAAAAAGGCTTACAGGGCGCTGTTCGGCCTCCCTTGGCGATGCGGCGCCTCGCAAATGTTCGCAGAGGAAAGGGTACATGGGTTCGCTGCTTTGATGCGCCACAGAGTAGCCGGGACGAGTCAGCGCTACCGGAGATCGGAAAACACTCCGTCGCACAGTGGCAGGGCGCGCCCCTACATCATAGATGGAGAATTTTCCTCAAGCCACCGTAGCCTAAATGCCAAATATGTTCACCTTTTTATTTTTATTTTTATTTTTTATATTCTATTTCCACAAAATGTAATTTTTTTAGATGTATTCTTTTACATGGCAGACAGAGTATTGCACTCACCACGTTCTTCAGATGAAATAAACACATTATTATTATTCAAGGTTATATTATTAGTGTCTAGTTAGGCGGGTAACGTGCATGTAATCAAATTAAATTTCAATAAGCTCTCGGGTTGCTGGCGAAGAAATGAAGAATAAATAATAACTGGGTCAAGTTTCAAGAGTTTGAAAAACAGAAGATCATGCATGAAAAAATGAAGCGAAGTGACGATTACAGACATACTAATTGTAAGCATTGATAAAGCATGCTGCTAAACCCGATGTCAACTAAGCATTGTGTTATACTTCACTGTTTGGTTGTTGACATGAAACAGGAAAACCGAACCGCCTGATAAACAAGTTATCGAGATAAACGTTTTAAAATTGTTAACTACTTACATGTTGTTGTGATAATCACGCATTTGTAGTTTTGTAGTAGGTACTTTTGCGCTTAGGAGTACATGATTGATAATAATTTTGTAATCCTTCACAGCAGCTGACAGTTTTAGCGCAAGATATTTACTTATTTTGGATTTTTACGATCACTTACGTGTGAACAATCCAGTTACAAAAACTCAGTTGGAATAGAGTAACATGATACATAAAATTAGTGAATCTCAGTCAAAGGATGCATTACATGATACACCATAAGATTAAAAATACTCACTCAAATGGATACCTGCATAATGCAAATAGAAGAAAGAGACACAAGTGATACATAATATAATCAGCCCAATCATTGTTGCATATTTTTAAGCAACAGCAGGACATTTTTCTAAAGAGTCTACGTTCATCCTTCCTCTGCCAGTTCCATGCCACACTGCCATGCATCAGGTTGGTATCAGCACTCAATTTGGAGATTTTTTTATTAGTTCCAATCGCGTCCAGTCATCCATTAATGGAGTTTCCTGCATTTATCCTTCTATCAATATCACTCTCAGCCTTTCCGTCTCTCATAAACATACTTCCCAAATAGAAAAACTCATCTACGACTATATTGCAGACTCTTTTCGTACTCTCTCTTCCAAATACCATGACTTTAGACTTACTTACATTCATCATTAACTCATTCTTCATACATACTTCCCGGTATCGAGATGGCTGTGAATTATTTCATGTGAACATATTAAATCAGTCAATTGTGTTCTATTTTTAAGTGAATTAATGTTGAAGTACTCAAAACGTACGACGTATGATCTGACATGGCCATGTAGACCACATTTAAAAGATTAGCATTAGTCTTAGCATTTTTTTAAATATTCAACGATATTTTCACATTTGCAGTAATATGGATTGTAAAGATTACTTCTAATTAAGTCGTTGTAAAGGGTTAGAATTGATTGAGGGTCCTTGAATGGTTTACTGTACTGGACAGATGTGGTTCTGGACACCTGCGTGAACAAAAACTGTAAATATAGGGCGCTGGTTCCAAATACGTTCAATATCTTCTGAGGATGCCTTATATTAGTGCCATTCTTCTGGTCTCTCGCACCAGTGCTACAGTGAGAGCACTGTATGAAGTTGTTCTCTGCCTGATCCTGGTCCTGGCGAGCCCGAGCAGGGCCGGCTACTCCTGACTAGGTAGGTCCCAGGATCCCTCAGGCAGAGTTTAGAGGCTTGGCGAGGCAGCAGATGGAAGGTTTCAGGTAAGGCGAAGGCAAGATAAGTAAAAGACTTGTTCGGCTCTTGAATGACAACTGACTCTCCATACTAGTTGTTTCTCTATTTATTTAAAAAATATTCAACATCTGTTCCACGTTTAGGGGTAATTATTATTAATGGGGGCAATTATTTTCAGGAAAGAAATGCCCGCAAATATGATCAACAAAACTATAACACAGATGAATCCATTAAAACAAATTGTAAATCTCGCATTTGTACAGTAATAAAATCCTTTATCAAGGATACATCATCTTACGAATATTAAGAAACTCGTAAAAAAATGGAAAATAAATTACTCGTTTAATGCGAACCTCTCATGTGAACAGTGATATTATTTTAGGAATGCACAGAGACCTATAAAAATATGAAAACAAAACCATAAAGCAAATGAATTGATTAAACCAATGCGAATCCACATGTGCACAGTGATAAGACTTCTTATCACGGCTGGGTAATCGTCTCATCTCATCTTATTATCAACATTAAATTTGGAATGAATATGCGTCTGATACAGTTTACATTTTGCATAAATAAATCATTTTAATTGATTTACACTCAATATCGTTAATGTGTGCATCAAATATGAATTTAGAAGCAAGAGCGATTCCTAAATCTTTTAAACGGGGGAGACTTTTTTCTGAAAAGTATTAGATAACATAGGAAAAAATATCAATAGTTACACTGGGAGGAATATAGAGGAAGCAGATGAAAATGGGCGAATTGGAATTTTTCGAATAATGTAATTTAGACGCAACTCATTTCGAGAAATACCACATCAAATCCCAATACAACAAGTTCAATGTATTCAATTCCCAATATGACACGTTCAATGCATTCAATTATTTATAACTTTATAAAGATATTTGAAGTATGTGTAGAAACCCAATATTTATAAAATACTAACAGATGTGTACCCGGCCTTGCCCGGGATTTTTTTTTTTGGAATAGAGTTATGAAGTTATGAATTCTTGCTTGTCGTTTGCGTGAATTTAATTAATTAATTTTCTCTAAATTAAAAAACAAAGAAACATCCATTTGAAAATTTTATTACATCCCAAACATTTATTTATTCAATAAATATCTAAATAATAAAGTTCTCAAGTAGGTACCTACTTGTGTTTTCAATTTTGAAAAGATTGTACCCAAATAAATCTATTTGAATACGTAATCTGTGGCATATCTATGTGCTAACCTCAATACAACATGGCGGTTTCAATGTTATTCATACTAATTTTGAAACGTTATAACAACAGTTTACATATTGGATTTCAGACAAACTACTTTCTAAACCCTCCCGGCACTAATAAGAACAACCTGTGCTATTTTTAGCGAAATCGCTCTAGTAATTTTCGAGAAAATCGATTACAAACAGACAGGCAAACATTCAATTTTACAAGTATATAGTTTCTAATTTTTCGTTAGAATTACCGCTCTACCTAAATAATTGGATTGATATTTGGCCAACAAAGCACTGTTTAACATTTAAGTGCTAACAAATCTTGGCATTTCAGTTTGCTCTAATATCTTTGTTTGCAATCTTTATTCTTTAATCTTTTTGTAATGCGCAACTGAAAATTGGTCTGCATAATGGTACTGAGATAAACTTATTGACTGAGCTTACATTTTATGTTTAACTCTGATAAGAAGTTAAATGTTTCAAGTTATCAACTATTTTCTAATGGATGCATCATGCTGTGTTGCAATTTTCAAAATATGAACGGCATTATTAATATATTAAGGATTTTCAATATCGCGTGCTTAATAGCTAAGCAAAAATAAAGGCTGTGTGTATTTTTAATTCATAATATATAGTGTTTTGTGTGACCACTAACATAATAGGAACAACTAGACAACTAAAACATTGAGACCATATCAGTAAAAATTAGTCAAGTATTATTAGAGCCATAATAGAGAATACAATGTGTGCATAGTGAACTGATAATACTACTGAGAGCTCCGTTGTAACCTCTCCATCTTTCTTTTAATTTTTTTTATTGACGCATATTACAGAGGGGTTGTAACCGAGTTAACAGCAATATGTATGTATATTGAAAGAGCTGTGGGAAGAGGATTCAATTGGTTTGGAGCTGAGTGGTCAAAAGCGTCGGGTTCGCCCGCAGACCACCCGAATTCAATCCTCTGAAAGCAAATTCCTCTATCATTGCGCAACCGACAATTTCATCATTTTTTTATGATATGTACCATAAATGGAGTGGCTTTGATCAATTTTAAATATTTAATGTAGGGGAAAACTGGTAGGAATCGCCATAAAATTTTTAAAATAAAAGTTTTACTAGATTTTTGTGAATCCACTGAAGATGTTTGCATTGTGCAAGTAAATAATAATACAATAAAGTCATCGATTCTCTATATACCACACGACCCACTATATATCTTACTATGGTGCATCTTTGTTTTTTTTGTTTAGAGATAGTAATAGTCGTCACAGGGCATTCCTTTCGCTGTCAAATCAATTATGGCACGCAAACGACAAGCTAGAATTCACAACATCAAAATTTTATACCAAAAAAAAAATCCCGAGCAAAGCCGGGCTAATCAGCTAGTTTAAAATAAACTTTAAAAGGTTTGATTTGGTATCTTTGTTCCTCGGTATATATTTTCAAATAAGCGTCCAGTCGTCTCTTTTACTGTCGGAGCGAAAATCACAATTTCTCACGCACCCGCTATGAATGCCATATGACATCCGACAAAAAGCTTTGTTACGGGGTCTCTCTCTTTCTTAGCTTTCTAAAACATGTTTAAAACTATTCGTAAGCCTTTCGGTTCCGAAGATATTTCCGTGGCCCAACAAACTCCTCGGTTCAACTAGCCCCGCCCAACCCAACCCAACTTCATAAATGAATAACAGATGGCGCTAACAACCAAGTTTCTTATGAAGATGTTTATCTACTATATATAATACTATTAAATTATATGTTTGCAAGTTTAGATGATAATGATTTACCGCAAAGGTTTTCTTTGCGGAAAATATGGTAATTTTATCGCTAAACTCATATTTTATTAGATTCCTGCGTCAATGTTTGACCGCGTTCTGACGTAAACAATAACTTTTACTAACACCTAATAACCGCATTATAAAATCAAGCCTCAGCTTTGTGTGGCTTATTGAATTTATGAGCAGCAAAAAAATAGTTGTATCACTTGCCGGTCATTAAGAAAATTGGAGCATTGTTTTTCTTTAACAGAAGATATTTAAGGACAAATTAAACCCATTGAAATAATTTTAACATATTTTGTATAATTTTTATTGGACGTATATTAATTGCATGCCTGCAAAAAATCTAATTGATGTCCATATATAATTTTTTTTGTGGGTTTTGTCCCAATGGTCCTAGATTTTTTGACATACAGAATATACCTGTCATATCGATAAACATTTTATAAAAATATTGAATTGTTACATAAGAAAAAATAATTATTATTTCACCACCCAAGAGTAAACGGATAGATGTTTTGTACGCCCCAAGTAAGGTCAATGTTACCTTACTTTTCAAATATTGAAAATTTATCTTGAACATATCATCAATTTCTTTGGCCTGTTTGAGGTGTAGGTGTCGAAAGTTGTTCTGTAAATTGACATCAGTTTTCTTTCCAATCGGTATTGATCACACTTCTAGGTCATTTATGTTCAGTGGTAGAAGACGTTATGAAAACATTAATATTATATAGGTTCATAAATAACTATCGAGATAAAAATCATCTATAATTATTGTAAAAGTTAATTTATTTTAAATTCTAAAGACAGGAAAAGTCAATTGTGGTACGTAACTATATTCATACACAAAAAATAATTAGACGATAATTATTATCTGTGCATGTAGGTGTTGTACCAACCAACTTGATAAAAGGAAATCACTAAGTAAAATGTCTTTTTAAGGTCACTTTCGCTGAACGTGTGAAAATCTTCCCTACTTATGGCAAAACCACTTCCGTGTAAAAGGTCAAAAATTTAACAATTTAAAATATTTTTTCTGGGCGGCGCATCATTTATTAGTCAGCAGCTGTTTTCCTCGTTGCAATATAAACATCTGTTTACCTACCGCAACGAATGCATAATTGCATTTATAAATCATGCCCATTTATTATGCTCTCATAAAAGTAAAATATTAAAAAAAAATTATATATATACCACAGTTTTTCCGGGAGGTCTAATGCTTAGTATTGCTTGGGTATCTAATTTTTATTTATAAAATTAATTTTAAAAAATTTGTTTACACCACTGTTTAATATATAAATATCAACATGTATCGGAAGCGAAGCTTCCCTCATCAGGGTACACAATATACTAAAAAATAATGACAAATATTAAACATAGAAAAATAATAATGCATGAATACACAAATTACAAATATAAACAAAATTTTAAAATAAGTGATGAAAATAGGTAAATAATTAATTAAAAATGTTAAAATAGTTGACAAAATAAAATTATCAGAAATCATTAAATAATAAATTTACATTAGAAATTTAAAAAAAAAAAAAATATATATATTATTTTCATTATTAATACAAACAAAATCACGATAACAACAAGACATAAAAATATAATAATAATTATTATTATTATTATTCAAATTTATATTAATAATATTCTAAATATGGGTATTAATAATATTTAATTGACTATTAACACTTTTTCTAATTTATAAAATTTCTAATTTATCTAATTGTAAACCAGGGCCCTATTCCCGTTTTTTTTAAGGAAGATTCCTTATCCTTTACCTTAGGCTTGGAGATGCGGTTCCAGTTCTCTCGAATGTCATTCAGCAAAATGAAATTAATTAAACATTTCAATATTTGCGTAGTTTTGTCAAGACAGAAACTCAATATTAAGTAAGTTACAATGTTACCAACTACGATATTATCAATATTTTTAAACATTTTTAGCCATTAAGATTTACAATTATAAATGGAAATATAAATGCAGGCGGCAAATGTCATTTTTAGAAGAAGTGACAGAATAAACAGGTCATTACTATATAGTGGGGTAGGTACCTTTTTACGAAACGTAATTCTCCATTGAAAGGCGTATTTATGCAATTTAAAAATAAAATGAAAATGGATTAAATTGCATTATAATATAATCTAATTGTTTTAAAAAGATTTGGTTCAAGACCTTGTGTCACTTGAAGATATTTCATCAATTTGTGTTTTCAAATAATCTCTCAACAATTTGTTTAGGATTTTTTTAAACTATGTCTCTTCGGAATTTCGCAGTTAAGCAAGACGTCTTAAAGCCTAAGGAAAAGGATAAGGAATCTCCCTTAAAAAGAACCAGAATAGCGTTCCTGTTGTATTCATAAGTAAATAATTTAAACCTTTATTTATGTCAAAAGAATGATGTGTTTCCAAAATATAATTGGTAAATTCAGAATAATTATTGTTACTTAAACAACTTAGGTGCTCCTTAACGCTAATATTAAGTCTTTCCTATGTGAAAAAGTTACAATCGTTACAAATTAATTTACAGACCGCCGATTTATTTAAAATATCCTTGTACTTTACCCTTGTTATTTAAAATACATATATTTTAAAATTTATTATTAATAATAATAAAGATCTTCGACCCCTCATAGGGCAACTCAACCTCAACGGAAGAGTAAGGAAAATAAATCTCAACAAACAGTATGTTTCAGGACAGAAATGTCAGGCATTCTGACATCTCTGCCATACCCCTGTTGAAAAAATGCAATGGCCTATGGGTTATTGTTATCAAATTATTCTTACGGGCTTAAAATATTTTATTAAAAATCAATGGATTATATAGTATATTGATTTTTAATGTATGTAGCCTAATTAATTTAAAACTGACTGAATATTGTGTGACTGTACCAAGTATTAGTTAATGAGGAAAACTTCTTAATATAATTTAGGTACCTGCAGGAAAATGATATTGCTTATACATTTTTAGGAGTGGCGTGATGAATAATTATGCTCGCTAAAGATACTTCGTAATGTAAACAAGACACAACTAAAATAGAATGGGAAATTTTCTTTCGCCCGTTCATGCCATGGAACTATTAATTTGGATAATTACAACAATAACATAAACCGCCCTGGCATAAATGTAAGTTTTGACTTAGGGAAACAAAATAATTTTAAACTTTTTACAGATAAATGCGAGCTGTTGCCCTAGATATTTCAGATAGAAAATTCTATGTTGACGCCGGATTAGGCACCCATATCATAGAGGGTAGGAAGTAAGTAATACTAGAGTAGGAAATACTCATTTAAATATACGATAGCGGTACTTACGCAATTGACATAATAAAAATGGCCATGGTTTTAATAGCATCATCCTTGAGCTAAATCAAAGATGTTAGTAAAACGTATTTCTTAAGTGGGTATTTCAATAATCGACAGAAGTGCTTCTGATTTCCAAAGTTCAATTAATACAATATTATTCAGCATTTTAATCCATCTTAATTGCAAAATTATCGCAGTTAATTGGAAATTTCCTAACTAATAAAATAGCTAACTATCTGTAAAGAGTTTTGATAAATAAAAAAAGATTAGAAATACTAATATTTTTAGGCGAATTATTATATAATTGACATTAAACAAGCTAAAAAAATAAATAAGAAATGTTTTGTGTAAACCATTATTTAATATATAAATAAGAACATGTTTCTATTAATAATTATAATTTTTCTATGTTTATTATTTGTCTATTTTTGTCATTATTTCTTAGTATACTGTGTATCCTGATGAGGGAAGCTTTTCTTCCGAAACTTCTTGATATTTATATATTAAATATTGGTTTACACAAAATATTTCTACCATTTTTATTAATAAAGACACCATAAAGTAATATAACATTTCGACCCCTTAAAATAACTAGGTCCCATCTGACACAGAAATGTCATGCGATAATGTACTCTATAGAAGTTAACTTTAAGACTCATTATCGCATAACATTGCCGTGTCAGATGGAACCATGTTATTCCAAGGGGTCGATTTATTGAAAAAATAATAAAAATTAGTTCATTACAAGAGCATTGATCATAATCATCTGAATTTTATGTGGAGGTTAGTGCAGTCTTACACATTTCATACAAAATATGCATGCAATAGTTATAAAAAAAATTACAAAATATGTACAAAAGTTTAAAAAATAAAATAATAATAAGATGAAAGATACATCACACATAAAACAAAAATATAAAAAAAATATATATATTTCAAAATTAAACCTTTAAGGTGCTATTGCATTTAAATTGTGAAGGGCCAATGTCTTTCTCCAGTATACATCGATGCTGGAGGCTGGACTGAAGCGGGCCTCCATGATGAGGATATTCCTGGAGCTGTTTATTCTTTCCCTCATTCTCGCCACCTCGTTATATCATGCAATTTTTTATTTAAATCGTCACTTTTTAGGAAGTTTGTAAACATTTAAAAACCAATCCAGCAGAAAATCAATTGCTGTTTTTTCCCGTGAAACATGAACTCTCTAACGTTGACCACTAGCATCATGCAATTTGGACAGCTCCCCAAAAAACTCTAGATTAACACTTCTGTCTTCAACTCGCAGTATCACATCCACCACGAGCTCTAGAAAAATAAGACATGTCACCATTTCTGAAATTAGAAAAGTGTATACAAAGTCAGGTAGCCAAAGACATGAATTAACGAGGAGAGGGACGTCGGAGAGTTATTATTTATTAATTCAAAGTAATGATAATATTATTGTGCAATACGATAAACATGGTGTTTTTAAAGAGAATAATATTTATTACGTTTTTTTTTTAAATTTGCATGGGCTTAGAATTTATCAAAATATAATCAGAAATATTACACATTTCTGACCGTTCTACGCATGTTTTACAAAAACATTTAAAAATTTGAATATCCTTAAAAAATGCTGTGAAGGTTTTTCTGTAACTTGTCGATTTGATAAATTTAAAAAAAAGAACCAGTGTGTAGTTTAATTTTTTAATGAACATTACGTAACTTTAATGTTTTTTTTTGTGATGCGGATTACAAATCTTTTATTATGTTTACTTACAAAAACGCAACGATAAAGGATTAAAAATACTTTTCTCCACTTTAAAAATCATATTCTTATTTTAAATATTTTGTACTCACAATGGGACGGTCAGAAAAAGTTATATTTTTGGTTATATTTTGATAAATGCTAAGCCTATGTAAATTTATAAAATATTTAATAAATATTTTTCTGTTTAAAAACATTATGTTTATCGTATTGCGTAATAATACTATCATTATTTTGAATTAATAAATAATAACTCTCCAACGTCCCTCTCGCCCTTCAATACTATTTAATATAAATCGTGAAAAATGTGATATAGTCAGATCGCCGATTTAAAATCAATTTTTTTTTATTATATAACCATCCTTATGATATAATACATCATTATTTCATACATAAATCATCATAACATAGTTACAATAAATATATGAATATCCGGAATCAACAGTTAGGAAGTAACCAACCAGTTATGATGGCACATTAAGTGAAAGTTTCACGATTCACCGTCACAAGTCACAAACGGCAAGCCATCGACCGGAGGCGAAGACCGAAGCAGACTACGATAGGAATATTAATGACGACAGCTGACTCTACAACGCGCTCTCTATTGCAGTAAAAAATATTGATATCTGCTTGATGGACCCGTATATTATCAATCAGGAAGTGCAGTACCCACCTAAAAAATCTATATATAAAAAAATGAACGTTTGTCTGTCTGTTCTCAATTTTTGTCGAAAATTGCTCGGCCGATTTCGATGAAAAAAGCGCAGTGCCGGGAAGGTTTAGAGAGAAGGAACAAAATCCAATATGTTAAGCTGTTGCTAAAACGTTTTAAAACGAGTATGAAAAACATTGAACCAATATTGAGGTTAGCCCATAGATATACCACACTCGTTAGCCACAGATAACATATTTAAAAGAAGAAGGTTTGTTTAGCTGGATTATTTTCAAAATGGAAAACACAAGTAGGTACCTACTTAATAACTTTATTATTTAGATATATTTTGAAAAAAAAAATGTTTGGAATGAAATAAAATTTTCAAATTAATTTTTCTTTTTTTTTTCATTATTTATAGATAGCAGCAGTCGTCACAAGGCATTACTTTCGCTGTCTAATCAATTATGGCACCCAAACGACAAGCGAGATTTCACAACTTCATAACTTTATACCAAAAAAAAAATCCTCATCAAGGCCGGGTACACATCAGCTAGTATACAATATATACCTACTAGCTGAAATGCAGATTTTATTTTTTATTCAAACACGTTCCTTATTAAAATTATAATTTTTAAATTTGAGAAATGGTCCATTTTGAAGTGAAGAGATTTTGTATTAGATGACGTCAATATCGTTGAAATATAATAATACGCGCAGCTCCTGACATTTACCATTCATTGAGGTAGCAACATTCTACACTAGCGCCCTCTAGCGGCCCGAGTTGAACGAATTGTTTTTTCTTACATTTTAATAGCTTTTCTGTGAAATATATTCTTAATAAATTATGAAAATCGAAAAATAAATATTAGGTGTCCTATGTATCGTCGGTCCAATGCCAAAGTCGCGAATCTGCAAAAACATCACCTCGAGATACTGAGGTTTTAAGTCTTTAAACTGGTATCAAACATCGATGAATATCGTAACTAAACCAGGTACATGCGTGTTAGTCCCCATCGAATCAACATAAATCATTTTTTTGATACCATTTCAACAACCTCAAACATCAGTATCTCGAAATTATGGTTTTGCAGATTCGCGACTTTGGCATTGGCCCGACGATATGATTTTACACCGTTTTGCTAATATATATTTTAAAACGAGGCTGTTAGGATTGTATTCACATTTAAAGCCTTGCTTCTTGCGCACTGTCTAAATTGTTTACAAAGAAAATAAAAATATAATTTAATAGCAATACAGTCTGGAAGCTCGGGCCGCTAGAGGCGGTAGTGTAGCATTTTGCAAGTATTTTGACGTCTGTGATATTTGATTACACGCGTAGCTTTGTCAAAATACTGACAACATGCTACACTGCCTGTTATTTGTTCACTAACTCAACCCATAGTCTCACTTGCTCCAGACGTTTGGGAGCAGTTAGGAATCTTGTGTGGTACTACAGATATACATATATATTATTTTTTAAGTACTATTTTATAATGTTTGGCCATTCAACGAAGAACTTGTAAACTTGTTACCCTTTATGTCCGGTGTATTTTAACGATGCGCCTAAAATATAGGTTCCTACCTATCCACTATGTAAATGCTACGATCCTCCGTGTTAATGCGTTAACGTTCATGTTTCCATTCCGTATAGAAGAATACAGAAAACGTCGCACAATAAACCACATTGTCTTTTAGACAATTATTTGTAATCCTTCTAATAACAGTTCGTTATCCTGACTTTTCTTTGGAAAATCTCCCACCCCTATTCATTCGGGGATATTTATTAACAATGTGCGTGATGGAAGTTATTACTATAAAAACCTGTTTAGAATGACCGAAATGAAAGCACTTTAATGATAATAAACCATAGTGTTATAATGTGCTTGTATTCTTTGGACAAGCCGTGACATGTAATTTTAACCGCACCCAATACAAACTAATTAATTATAAATAACCTCTCGACCAGTCCCGAATTACATTGAAAAAATTCCTTTAATTTATGGGTGGGAAAAACAAAAGGTGTTATTTATGTTTTTCTGAACAGTCCAATATTTTATGCAAATTTTTAGTGACAATGTGTGAATACAGAATCCTTTGGGGATTTATACAGTTTGCTGTTAACAAAATTCATTTCTGAATTATCATTAAAATAAGTATTTTTTTATTAAATCGCGTCAATTTTATGATGATCTTTTTAAGAACTTATTTCTAGAAATTGAAAATAATTAATTCGGTAGTTTTCTAACAAATTATTCAAGGTAGCATTATCTCAAGGATGGAAAGGGAAAGGCGGAAAATCAATGGATTTCTCCGAATCGTTGTTTGATGCTATTTAAAATACAAAATTAGGTGTTAGTCGTAGACCTATCCATCTTCGTATCGGTCTACGTCTTAATAATTTAGAAGCTCTCGAAATCAAAAAATCCTTAAAAGTAAATAAAATCAATTTATTAAATAAACAATTAGATTTATCAATTAGTCCCATTTTAAATATATTTTCCTTACCTACACCTATTTTTAGCCCCTCCCTCCTAACCGCCCCTACCCCCGACCCACCAACATAGTTGATGTTCTGTCTCCCTTTTCTAAATTACCTATAATTATCCCTGTAAATCTGTAATTGATTTAATATGTTTTTTGTATAACCCTGATGAAGGTTCACGCTGAACTGAAACCGGTTGGTTAACATATAAAAATAAAAAGTGGTATTCAAACTAAGTTATTTTATTTTAATTTACAGTAAGAATACATAGTTAAACATAATAAACAGGGCTATACATAAGTAATGAATATTAAGTACTAGAAATTAGTGTAAATATGACTTATGTCTTCAATTATTTTTTATTTTTTATTTTAATTAGTTTTTTTTTTCTTTTTTAGTAAGACTATTAAAATGTTTTTTTCCCTTTGTAAATATAACTTTTCTTAATAGTACAACATAATTATTAAATATTTATCTCCTACACTTTTGAGATTTCACTAGAGGTCTATGATTTACCTAAAAATCTTGAAAGGAATGCTTACTGGCAGCTGGACATTGGCCACTTGGGTTATGTTGAGAGACTGAAGGCAGAGAGAAGGGAAGGAGGTGGGGAAGGAGAAGGTTGGGAAGTACCTGGCTATTCTGATCTGGTCACCAAAGACGATTGACGACTTTTCAAGCAACCTGCCTATTATGAAGTGTGGTCATTCACCAAATCGATACTTAGAGAGTCTTTCACTCTGGGACGTGTCGCAAATTAACCGTACATTTTCTAAAAATTCTAATTATATGTGTGTATATTCAAAAACATAAAACAATTTCCGCCTACAATAATACGGTGCTGAACGGAGGAAAACGTTGAACATGGAGGCATAATCTCTTTTACAGTTACCATTTGGTGTCTATCGGCGAGTTTTTCACACAATTATAAAAACTGCTTTAGAAGATACCGGTAGCTATCTACATAAAATATTATTATGTATCTCGTTTCTATGTTTATCACGAACATTATTATGTATTTTACACCTATTAGTTGAGTTAATTGCTTGCAAGAAAGCGAAATAATTTAGGGCGTTGCCCTGATCATATTACATTACAACTAATGCCACTTTCAATTTTTAATTATTAATTATTTTTAATGAGATTTAAAAATCTCATTTTAATATTTAATCACTGTAGAAAATATTATTATTATTATAACTCAAATGAAACATGAAAACGAAAAAAAAACGACGGAAAATAAAAAGATTTCAGTTGCATTTGGGACTAAAATCGATTAAAATCGTTTTCAACTAATAACATACACGATAATTTTGATATTTTGATCAAATACATAACACGAATATTTTTTTTTGGAATAACCCATTGAAGCCTATAAACCTCATTGTAATATATTTTTAATCATTGAGGATAATATTAACAACTGCCAAATTCCCAAACTCTCAAGACACAGAAAATTAAAAGATAACATGTTCATGGTCTATCCGGGACCATGAGACCATGGGGCCATGAGGTCCTGGGTCAAATCCCAGCTGCTACCATTATCTTTTACTTTTCTGTGTCTTTTCGGTTTAGTGTTTCGATTTGGGAGATGTTAATATTATCTTCAATGATGAAAAAAAAAATAATAGTAATAGATATTGTACCAGACGTAATCTGGCACACAAACGAACTGTATGAGGCGGCTGATCCCAATCTGCGAAGCGGGGCTGGGAGGGGAGGTAGCACTCCCTACCGTTCCCTCTGCAAGGAGGAACGGTACTAGCGACAAGACCCTTATTTACGACTTTTGCGGGCCTTTTCTGTGTGACGTTGCTTATTTGGGACCAGTCTGAGGCAGTAATCCGATGTAGTCAGAATAAAAGAAGGCGGGTAGATCAGAAGTCAGAGCGGGCAGTGGGGAGAAAAGATCTTGTCAGGCTGGCGGTCGAATGCTAACTAACTATTTAAGGCGGTCTGCCACGTGTAGACCCCCCGTGCCCTGCGCACATTCGACAAGTCCTTCTCCCTGCACCGCCGTACTGATGAAGTTTTTATTTAAGTCATTATTCCCCTGAGCGGTCGACGAAAACACGCTTCTCACAAACCGCCCAGAACACATTAACAAAGGTGGCTAGGCACATCCCGCCAATCAAAATATATTTACAAAGGAATCGTGGGAGTCGGAATCGTTTGCGAACAGCAAAACAACATTTATTAACGATCCGACTCCCTTACAATATTTTATCAATAGAAGAGGCCGCAAGGCGTCCGACACAGATATAATATGAATTTCCAAGAGACATTCCGCGTCATAATCTCGGTATCGAACATTGTGCTTCTCATGCGAATAAGTCATTATTTTAACAGCTTGAACACGGCGGTCTTGTATATTTTTTTATGTTAAATAGGCAGAACGATATGGCAAAATTTTGGAAGGGCAAGCTTGTGTTCTCCGAAATAAATGTTGGCAAGTTCACGAACGTTATTGTTGGCACAGTGCGATAAATTTTGCTATCGAAACAAAAATATTTTGGCCAAATTGATGACAGGATGGTTGCGGTATTGATAACAACTGTAAGTATTAAAAAAAAGAACATTTTCCGGCCATACCACATGTTCCCAGAAACGCTGACGATAACAACCATTGTACAAAAACTAAATAATAAAGCACAATAATTTCATTGGTTGACCAAATATCTTCTGCAAACATAAACTCCCAAT
Source organism: Halesus radiatus (assembly GCA_022606495.2). Taxonomy (NCBI): domain Eukaryota; kingdom Metazoa; phylum Arthropoda; class Insecta; order Trichoptera; family Limnephilidae; genus Halesus; species Halesus radiatus. The sequence goes on along the minus strand of JAHDVE020004423.1, from coordinate 187,068 downwards.
ATAGTGGTACATTGCAAAGTAAGGTGGGTCGTCAAAGCTTGTTTATCAGTTTGAATACATCAGGGTTCTCAAAAGTTGCGCATTCGAATAAAGTAAAATACATATACATATAAGCTTTTTGGAGGATAGGATGAAGCGAACCTGGGTCTTGAAGAGGTGTAGGAGGGAGGATATACAGAGGCCGACAGATCGTTCCACAGCCGAGCTGTTGAACTCATGTGACAAATGTCAACCGTGTGGAGATGTTGGGCGCGCGTTTGGCGAATTTCCCGACTGAGCAACGGTGCCGAAGGGATAAATGACCTTAGTTCCTCAGAGCATCTTCCATTGAAATACCGTTAGAACAAAGACAACATTGCCACCTGACGTCCGTGCTCCAAAGATTGGAATCCGTCTAAGATAGGGGGATCTATCAAACGCACAGAGTTAAGGGTTTTTTCAAGATATTTTGGGGTTTTCGACCAGAGGTGGCTGCCAAATTCAACAGTGGGACGCACTTGCTATTTGTACAGGGTCAGCAGGTGTGTACTCTTAAAGTATCTGCCGGCCCTATACGGTATGCACAGCTTCTGAGAAGCTAACTTTTCTCTGGCTTTGATGGAGCCCCCATACCTGAGCTGGCCACTTAGGGTTACACCAAGCATATCAATGGAAGACTTGCTGGGAAGATTGCTTTAACATATATCTATAAACATATATTTTTTGTTGGTGCTGACGTATTATCCATCTCACTACCATAGGTGCGAAACACCTGTGTTGAGATGTCAATTTACAATAATGGTTGTACATATTCAGCTAGGTTATTATATATTAATAAAATGACAATTTGATTACAATTTTGTAATAAAAAAAAATAAAAAACAATCTAAAAACATTAAAGAATGAAAATAAATTTGACGCAGCAGAATTTCAGTTAATCAAAAATATTATATATATAAGAACATAAGCAATACAAACAAATGAGAATTAAGAAGAATGTGCATATATAAGTATATACATGCAGTACATTGCACAGAGGTTAACACAATATCGACACCTTAGTATCAATAGGGAACTAATTCAAAATACCTCATTTTGAGAAAACTGGATTTTTAAATTTTTCATAAGGACATCGCTCCGATATAAAGTTATTTTGTCCATCTATAACATAACAATAGGTGCAACATGTAAGTAATTTATCAACCTATCATACCATAGGTGTAAATGGCAATATTTATTAAATTACAAACGGAAACATTTGACATGTTTCTCCAACGAACTAAGAATGTGCTTATTTCATTATAATTCCATAAAGAATTATCTGACTACATAATTAGGACGAATAAGACTTATTTTTTTTTATTGAAATATGAGAAGGGAGAGTTTCTTTACCATTTTTCATCATTAATTCAAAACCAAGAATTTTTGAGTTATTTCCTTATTGAACTAAGGTATCGATATGCACGTTATAAACATGAAATACTCGTGAAATACGGGTATATTGGAGAAGACCGTGTTTCTAATGTCCCGAGATAGGGAATCGAATAGCTCAATGGCATTATATTTAAAACTTATTAGTCCATACGATACAGGTTAAATATATTTATTTTCAATTTTTTGTTTATTACATTTTAATATTTCAATCAGGCTAGAAATAATGAGTATAAGACAAAAAAAAATACATTTCATTTTAATTAATTTTGTTCCAGAAATTGAAATAATTACTTAGAGTAAAATGTATTTTTTTAACTTAAACTATTTAAACCTAGCATGATAGATTTTATGTAAGTACATATTTTATTTGCACACGGTTGACATTTGTCACGTGAGAACGTGTCGCTTCTACGATTCGTTCTTGTGTTCAACAGCTCGGATGTGGAATGATGTGATTTCCTCCCTCCTACAAGACCCAGGTTCACTCCTTCCTATCCTCTAAAAGACCCTCCACACAGCATCCCTAAGGATGATATAGGGGAAAACATTTCCCTTAAAGCCTCCTATGTGGAGTCGCTGTAAAAAAAAAGTTATTTTCTTTTTATAGTATGTAGGTACATTAGATGGGAATGAGAGATTTTGAGAATTATTAAGATGTATTAAAAAATATAGGTGTATCATTAGATTAATAATACTTATTTTACACGTGTATTTTATTACAATTTTTAGAATTTAAATCACTTTTATCTAACATTTGGGGCTTTTGGCATAGGTACTTTACAAACATCGCAATTTCGTTAATACGGTTCGTTTAATAGCATTATTAGATATGTGACAAATGAATCAGTAATAATTTTTAAAGTCAATTCTTACATATTTTTATTTATTTATAAAATACACGATATTTAATGGAGACATTTACATGGATTAGATACACTAGATCACCATACTAGGCGGCTGCCTGTTTCATGATGACCAATGGAGTATAGTTACTTTGTATGAAGTCTAGTGTAAACATATGGATGTATTATATTAATTATATTAACATGCTGACAATTGGAAAAATTATAAAAGAAAGGAGAAAGTATTAGGTAGAAAGGAGAAAAAGACATGCGTAAAGATTAGATCACAAAAATATACATTTTTTTATATGTGCAAGCATGCACACACGTGCACATTTGTATGAAGTCTAGTTTAAACATATAGATTTATTATATTAATTATATTAACATGCTGACAGTTGGAAAAATTATAAAAGAAAGGAGAAAGTATAAGGTAGAAAGGAGAAAAAGACATGCGTAAGGATTAGATCACAAAAATATACATTTTTTATATGTGCAAGCATGCACACACGTGCACATTTGTATGAAGTCTAGTTTAAACATATGGATTTATTATATTAATTATATTAACATGCTGACAATTGGAAAAATTATAAAATAAAGTAGAAGAGAAGACATGCTTAAGGATTAGATAAAAAATACACTTTTTTATTTTTATATGTGCAAGCATGCACACATCTGCACATAGGTGCACACAAAAATACACACGCATAGTGTTGAATTTTTTTGTTGTTGTTCCTCGGTGCATTAACGGCCCGTCATATTGTACTTTGTATATTATTATTAGCAATTAGAAAATAGAAGAGGCGTCTTAAAATGTGTCAAACAACTGTACTTTTTACAAATAAATATGAATTCACCGTTTACAACACAACATCAACAGAGTAATATTATATTATTAACCGTGTACTGTTTAATTATTACATCAAATCTATAATTGTATAATTGGAGTGGGTACAAATACATAATAAGTAAACATAGGTCGTGCAATTAGAGTGGACTTAAACAACACAAACTATGAATTATGTGTATTGGTGCATAGTGTGGATATTACACTTCCGAGAGTGATATCCTTACCAAATTTCACCGATAAAAGGGACAACAAGTGTTTAAGGATGATCGAATTAGATTTTTTTTTACGGAAAGTTCTTTTCATTATTTTAAAAATTAACTTTTAATTAAGTCGAATAACATGCTGTATGCAAGCAATGTATCTGTGTAAGTACTGTGTTTGACTTAACTCTGGTTGGTATACCTATAATAGGATGAGTGGATCCAGTAGATAGCCAAAAGCAATGTACCTGTGTAAGTACTGTGTTTGACTGTACTCTGGTTGGTATATCTATAATAGGATGAGTGGATCCAGTAGATAGCCAAAAGCAATGTACCTGTGTAAGTACTGTGTTTGACTGTACTCTGGTTGGTATATCTATAATAGGATGAGTGGATCCAGTAGATAGCCAAAAGCAATGTATCTGTGTAAGTACTGTTTTTGACTTAACTCTGGTTGGTATATCTATAATATGATGAGTGGATCCAGTAGATAGCCAAAAGCAATGTATCTGTGTAAGTACTGTGTTTGACTTAACTCTGGTTGGTATACCTATAATAGGATGAGTGGATCCAGTAGATAGCCAAAAGCAATGTACCTGTGTAAGTACTGTGTTTGACTGTACTCTGGTTGGTATATCTATAATAGGATGAGTGGATCCAGTAGATAGCCAAAAGCAATGTATCTGTGTAAGTACTGTTTTTGACTTAACTCTGGTCGGTATATCTATAATATGATGAGTGGATCCAGTAGATAGCCATAAGTCAACTTACTTTTTTTTTCTTTTTTTAACGCTCTGGAGCTGTTACATAGAGTAGTTATCTTACAATTTGAACATAGGAAATTAAAATAAAAGTACATTGATAAGGAAGATATATAAAAAGATAACAGTAGTTGGAGAATATATTGTAACAGTATGAACACTTTTGGATGACGATTCTATAATGATAGAATGAAATGTGTTGAAAATTTATATAATATGTAAATATATAATATAAATATTTTTTGTAATCAGCCTAACAGTGTGAGATTAGGTGTGGTTTTCCTAATGAATTTAGTCACTACCTACGTTAAGTGACGTATTGAGGAAAACGGGAAATTCGTGCTCCGAATAATTGATATTTGTGGTTTTTATTGCTTCATGATCAAATATTTTTTTTTAATTTTTAATTATTAATTATTTTTATTGAGATTTAAAAATCTCATTTTAATATTTAATTATTGTAGAAAATAATATTAACATTAGCTAAATGAAATATGAAAACGGAAAAAAATGAAAGAAAATAAAAATATTTCAGTCGCACCTGGGACATCATTATAAAGATAGCTGCCAATAATATGGGATAAAAAATGGAGAATAATAATAACAAATCTTGAATTTGAGATATGATATCGATGAAGATGGCATAAATTGAACTGGTCTCATTAGCTAAGTTGGTTAAGCGGTTGCCCCGGATTGACAGAGGACCTGGGTTCGTGTTCCAGATGCGACTGATTTTATTTTTATTTTCTGTCATTTTTTTCCGTTTTCATATTTCATTTAGGTTATGTTAATATTATTTTCCACAATATATTTTTTTTTTACATATTTAAAAAAAATCGTTATTGGACAGTTAGTATTTATTCTTTTTTTCCTTGTATTTTTTTTATCCTAACCCCTATCTGTTGAATATATTAAATACATTACATTTTTTTTAATGTATCATTGATGAATAAATGAATTAGTATTTTCATATTTTTCTCTACATCCGGAACTCATCTAGCTTCTTCCGAACTTTTTAGAGATGTAAGAACCTATGCATTTCGTATTTTTTTAAACTAAGTAAAACAATCGCATGGAACTCTGATTGTTTAGCCGATTTTCAAAGCAACAGAGTTCTATCTGTTTTTTTTAAACGTAGTTGTTTTTACTAAATCCCACTTTTTTTGCATAGAATGTTCTGAAACATAAGGAAAATTCAATTACATAAGTTTTTCATATATGTCAATTTTTATTATTTTATAGGGGATTCAAATTTGATCCTCAATATCCCAGTTTCATGCATATAACAGATGGAACCTTGTTGTTCCAGGGACACGTTATATCTGAATCGAAGATAGCCTGAAATGTAAATCAAATAAAACGATATCATAGTGTACGCCATTTTTTCTATGTACAATAAGTGAACATTCGGGTGTTGGCTTTAAACATAGGACAATAACTCCATAAATATGTGATCCATAATACCAAATTGAAAGTATTTTTAAATGTTTTAACAATTTCCTCCGAAGTAAACCTTACCTTAAAGGTTTGATGGGCTATCGTAAATGGTTTTACACTTGTTTTATTTGTTTTATAAATGAGAATAAATCATTTTAAATAAAATAAGCTTTATACTCTAAGGGATTAGATTTTCGTTTTTCGGTTTTCGGTTTTTGCTGAAAGGCAAAATGTGTACCATTGTTTTGAAAAAAGTGAAATTTTACGGAATCGTAGTGAATAAATTAAATAAAAGATTAACAATGTTGAAAGTTTTGAGGATTATTAGACAGAAAATAATGCCTCGCGTACATCAGTCACATACATCGGTCGCTGACCATCAGTCTACGCGATGTTGCCACAGTGCCTCGCCGACGTCGCCTTAGTACAGTCATCTTCAAGTTCGAACTACCATGAACCCGTGTTTGAGCTGTATAATAGCGGCAATTTACTAAACCAAAGAAAAAAATGATATTTATTTTATTTTATATATTTTTTAGCATTTTTATATTTTTAGACTTAAAATGTTGTTGTTTTTTTTTTATTTCATTAATTTTGTCAATTGCTAAAATTATAGAATATGTAAAAATATATAAACATTTTACTGACAAATAAATGTTTTTTATTATTCTAATTATAAAAGTCCCGAAGAGGAGGGCGAAGGTTCACGTCAGTAAGAATCTGCACTTTTTCAAAATTAATTTCATAAAATTGTTCACGTAATCAGCGCCGCACTGAATGCTCTCTTATAAATAGTAAACGCGTCGGTCGACCAACGACGTAGCGCTGACGAGCAGGAGTGCAATCAAACGAGCTTCAACAATAAATAAAAAATAACAAAACATCTTGCAACTCAATATTTTGATACCCAAAACATATTTAATTTAGGCAATATGTCTAGTTAGGAATTAATATCGACCAGGCAAACATAACGTAAGTTCAATTTACATGTACCTCAATGGATGATAAATTACTATGTTTTGCAAATACAAATATTCCCAATGTAAATGAATAAATAAATAAATTCCTTTAAATAAATTAATTATTTTTAAGAAAGATTCTTTATCCTTTTCCTTTGGTATAAACACTTCTATTTAACTGCGGTTCTGGTTCTCTCGAGTGACAGCTGTCCGCTGCCATTAAGCGAATGATACACATTCAAAATTTCAATATTTGCATAGTTTTAACAAGAGTATAACTCAATTTTAATCAAATTGCCAATTACGTTATTGTTTACTTTAAACATAATTAGTTAGTAAACATTATTAAATATCATATAGATGTTGAAATTTTAGACAATTTACGTCAGGCGCGGCATAGAGGAGAGTCGTTACAGCCGGCCGAGTTCAATGAATCCGATTCCGAAGGCGATGGACTTACTCCGAGTTCGCAAATCCGGATTCACTCGTTCCAAACTCACACTCAAGGAACGGCAAAGGTTCAGAATTGGAATCAGAAATGAAAAGGGTCCGTATTCAGTGTAACATGAACGATTTTTGCTTCTGGAACAGCTACCTGTGCGGACCGAAAGGAAGACCGAGTCCGAGGAATCGAGTCCGTGTGGCTAAACTCGGAATTGGAACCGAGTTCGTAAAATAAGTGGAATGAGCCACGTCTTCGATTGGCATAGATTAACCACGACGGAAAATGCAACTTTTAGAACTAGATACAAAAAAAGATAATTACTATCTAGTGAGGTAGGTACCTTTTTACAAAACGTAATCCTTCGTTAAAAGGCTTATTTATGCTATTTAAAAATAATATTAAAATGTATTAAAATGCATTATACTATAATGTAATAGTTTTTAAGGTCTAATTCCCGAGGACTAGAATAAAATTTCGGGGGTGGGAGGAATGAGGTAAGTAAGACCGGGGAATTGCAGCGTATGTCGTATCAGCCGTCCGATGCGATGAAATGCTATAGGTGGTACCATCCAATGATGAAGAAGACCAAATAATCATGATTTATGTTTGTTCGTTATTAACCGAACATAATCGATGAATTGCCCTAAAATCAAAAATGAAATAGTTTGAACATGAAACGCTTGATAAAGCGCATCTTGAAAACTACGTTTAAGGCGACGCAATGGGAAGTAATGCAAAATCGTGTGTTTTCGGTTTGAGAATTTGTTGGCCTAGAAATATCATAGATAATTGAATTAAATACTGCAAGTAGATCACACCTTGGCCTTTCATTTAACCGTCAACTTTTTTAGTATGTCTTTTTATAAGCTTAGAAAAAACTAAAGTATGAGACATTAAAAAAAATGTTTAAAGCGCAAAATCTCCTACTTTTGAACTCTTTTTCCCATATTTTCGCATTGTTTATTGTGATAAATTAAGTTTTTTAGAATATGACCGTAAAACATTTTAATAATTATGTCTGAGCTTTACAGAATAGAATAAAACACGCATTTTGGTGATGTTTTTTTGCCGAAATCGAAACATGCGGCCGATGTACAGCGGGATTTTGAACCTTGTCGCCACCTGCATAAGGAGCGCGTGATTTCGTTAAAATTTAGCCGGTGGATGGCCTTAAGTTGAATGTACACGTTGTACGTAAATTTCAACAGAAATATTACATATCGCAAAAGAAACACGTGTTTTTTATGATTTTTACCAGATTTCGATGATTTGGTTCAAAATCTTGTGTCACTTGAAAATATTTCATCAATTTGTGTTTTCAAATAATCTCTTGACAAACTATTTAGGATCTTTTTTAATATGTCTCACCGGAATTCTGCAGTTAATCAAAAAGTCTCTAAGCCTAAGGAAAAAGATAAGGAATCTTCTTTAAAAAGAACGGGAATCCCGCTGCTGGTTCTCGTACGCCGCGCGTAGCTACTCGCGAGCAGTTGATCGTCAGCGTTGCACTATAGCTCCCCGTTCATTCGCCTGCATATTACCGTACGTGACTGGTGCGGCACTAAATTTTTAAATTTATTTTTACAAAAAATGCCCAACTCAATAGAGAAAGATTTCTCGTGTTTGAGTTGCGGAGCACTGCCATCTAGCGACAGTAGTGAATAAATAAAAGTACATCAAGAATATGTTAGTGAAAGACTAAAAGTACGTGATACTAGAAATACAACAATATGGCGCATACAAGATATTAAGATAGTACATTCATATTTCGAAAGACCTGATCGAATATTTCTAGAGGATATGTTGCCTTTTTTTTTAAAATTTACATACATTATTTATAATTAAGAGTTTTATATAAATTAAGAAGAAATTAAAACTTGTAATTACTGTTGGACTTATCTAATAATTTTTTGATTTGTTATTTGAAAGAATTATAGTTTTTTTCTGTTTTGATTTTATACGGGAGGGCATTAAAAATTTTTATACCTTGATAGGCGTAATGGAGTTGAAAAGCACTTGTTTTAAATTTAGGGATTTATATGTTGCCACGTGATGTTGGTCGGTTACTTATTTTTGTAGAAGTTTTTGAATTGAAATGGTCTTTGTGAATTTGTAACAATGTGTTCTATTTCTAATCTTAGTGTTTGTTTCAGTGAAATCAATAATCTTACATTTTGTGTTGACTTTTATTGTGGCAATTCAGAAAACAAATGTGGCAATTTAATCAAGCCATGTTATTAATTTGGCAAACTGATTTTATTTATTTTTTGTTTCTTATCAATTTAAGTGCATTGTTTCCATGCAATTATTAACCTCACTAGGACAAAGCCTGTGTCGAGGTTGATAAAGAGAGAAAATTTGTAAAACAAAGATTAACTTAAGAAAACATACGGTTTTTTGAAGTTGTGTTAATGAATTAAAACGAGGTAGGCGCGATAAAATTACGGAGATTTTGAAGTAAATTTAGATTCCCCATAAAAGATGTGCCTTTCTAGAACTCCAGATTAAAAGAAAAATAATGTTATTACAACACTCCACCGTTATTGGAACCACTTTAGAAATCTCAGAATTTTATCATTTAAGGCGCTTTGATAATCGCGGTTCATTCGATAATACGTAATGATTATTCTTCGGATAACAAGTATTACGCGATTGTCAATATTTGACAAAGATAATGTGAAAATTCCCTGGTCGCTTTTAAGAAATCTGAATTGTGTAAGAAACAGGTAGGATACGGACGAAATTTTAAATTAAAAAATATCAATATTCAGCATGAATGAGTATTTAATTTCAATTTCTAAATAACGTTATTATTAAAATTATAAATTAACAGAAAAATTAACAAAATAAAAGTGGGAGTATGTGTGAATTTACCAGCTTTACAACCCAGTTTCGCCCTTAGAGTTCTGACTTAGAAGTGAAGAAAACAAAAATTAATGTATTTGATGTACAAACAATATGACTAATTTTTAGTTTAGATATTTCGGAGCTCCATAGCTTGTGAAGGAAATGACACAGCGGGCTGAAATTAGTTGCTATGATTTAAAAAAATCCAGACAGAAAATATCGGTAAAAATATCATAACGCCAGAGGACACTACGAAAGTTTTGCTTTATTTAAGGCTAAGCGACACGTAACACGCACTCACAGATGGCGCTAATTTAAATATTTTAGATAAAAACCAATTTTAGAACTTAATGCTTTTAAATATTGAAATGAATTGTTTGTTGGCGGATGTACATACGAAACATGAAATGGAATAAATTGTTATTGTAGATTTAAAGATCAAGTCCTTCAAGAACCTTACAAAAGTACAATCAATATATTATTGTAAAACTAACATATACCGTATTTATATAAGTTTCTTGAATGACTTGGGCTTTAAACTTATAATAAGTTTATTCCATTTCATATTTCGTATGTACCTACACCCGCCAACAAACAATCCATCTCAATATTTTCGATCGGATATTCGACGAAAATTCGACGGCCTCCGTGGTTGCGTGGTTACGATCCTTGGCTTTGAATCCGGATGTCGCGGGTTCAAATTCCGGCGTGTGCAAGTAAATTTTATTTGATTAAATTGTCTTATTTCACGCTTTATTAATTAAAAATAATATGTAGTATATTTGCGCTACGTTCCATAGTGGTAGATACTGTCAATATCGCCCTGGTGAAAGACCACCATTCGGAATCGAAAACGTCGCTTGAAATGGCTTTAGCCGTGTTTGGTGACCAGATCTGAATAGCCAGGTACTTCCTCACCTTCCTTCTTCCCCATCGCCTTCCCCCCCTTCAATATCTTCATCCTCACAACCCCAATTGGGAATGCCATGGTCTCACTGACTCCAGAGGGGTTGGGAACAGCTGGGACTCTTGTGTGGTATCACACAAAAATAAAAATAAATTCAAAATAAATAAAATCGTTAAGTGCTAGAAGCGTTTATCGCTAAGATATTTGAATCGGCGGCATCCGAATTACCTTATTCGAAAGTTTTTGATTTGTTCTTCACCTATAAATAGTATTTCTTTGGTTTGCTTGTGTATTATTTTGCAACATTTTTTCTTTACCACCTAAAATACGCGGTTCGCAGATACTAACATTGTACGCCAGATGAGAATGCTGTGTTATTTCTATCGGTGTTCAATGGAAGGTGCTCCGACGAACTGACATAAATGATGAATATGAGTTGACAAATGCGTCAGGTTCCCGCCCAGGCGTCGTCTGTTCAATAAATTCCTCTCCTAGCTAAGTCCTCCATCATTACACAAGCAACATCTTCCAATGATGGTAACAAGAAATTTTCAAATATTATCAGGTTTTTCGTAACGCGAGAAAGTTTGTCAATCTTTAACAAAAAAACAGTAGTAAAATTTAGTTTTTTTTTGGCATTCGGCAGCTTGTAAAGAAATTGATTACCTTAGTACCAACCTCCATTGTATGATTTTTATAGCTAGGCATCATGAAAGAATTCGCTGAGGCGAAGATATTGTGCAAACCACAACAAAACGTAAAAACTGCAAGGTGGCACAAATTTTTGTTTATCAAGTATGACGTCATCAAAATTTAAATAGCGATTTAACAACATAAATATAATAATCGTAAGGAGGTTACCTGGAGACCGGTGACTCACGACTCTTAAATAACATCTCGGCGGTGACGTCATCATTCTGAATCTTACTCACCTTTGAGAAAAGGAATCGTGTTATTTAGTAGGTACTTGCTTTTTAACAAAAATAATAATATTTTTTTTTAAATAACTTGTGTTTGTCGTGAGCTGTCATTTCAATCATTAACTTGGAGCTTTGAAATAATAAATTAAAAATCAAAAAAAAGGAAAAAAAATTGAATATTTAATTTTTTATTTCAAAATGCGCCGTTTTCAATATTTTGCGGTATCGTGTAGTTCTGTGCTGGAACTTAAATCTCATGAAGTTATGATACGGCTCTTATAGAAATGTTCATATTTTTTACCTAATTGAAATGATAGTTTGGTTTTATAAAGTTGTAATAGTAAATTTTTTAAACATATTTAAGAATTTTTTTAAAGTGCAACCTTTTTTAATATATAAATATATAACGTAAACTTAACATAAAGTGAACATAAACTTAACATAAACTTAACATAACCTTATCATAAACTTAAAATAACCTTAACATAATCTTAACATAAACTTAACATAACCATAACATAAACATAACATAAACTTGACATAAACTTGACATATACTTGATATATACTTAACATAAACTTAACATAAACTTAACATAAACTTAACATAAACTTAACATAAACTTAACATAAACTTAACATAAACTTAACATAAACTTAACATAAACTTAACATAAACTTAACATAAACTTAACATAAACTTAACGTGAACTTAATTAGTTTTGATAATTTAACTGCATCTCTTAATATGGTCTATAAATAATGTGTAATGATAGCCTGTCCAAAAAGAGAAAATAAATGTAAAAAAAAATCGTATAATAGATGTAATATAAGAAAAATATAAGAATAGGAAGTAATATTTGTACAGCGCCCTTGAGGTGATTTTTCACAAAAACGGCGCTATAAAAATCATTCGATTATTATTATTATTAACGTGAACTTAACGTAAACTTTACACAAACTTAACATAAACTTAGCGTAAATTTATTACTCTACTTGAACTAAACATAAACTTAATATAACTTTAAGCGATGAAAAATTAGCATGAATTTAATATTTGTATTATTTTAATATTCACTTTATATAAAGTTTAGCCGAACAGTAGTTTATTTTATCGGCAAAGTAATTATTGGGAAACCATGTCCTGTTTTCCCAATCTATGTATACAGCAGAATAGAGTTAGCTGCGCGTTTGGCCTCTCCGATATAACACTTACGCAATAAGCATGTTTACCTATTATTAGCTTCAGAATCAAAACACATTTAGGAATGCGCACAATCTATAAAATTGGCTATCATCCGTTATTTTTAAATTCAATAAAAAAAGTCTAGGTATCGTATTTTTTACCGCTGAATGTCATTCACAATACTAACATACCTAATTTAACCAACAAATCGCAACATACAGTTTTTTTTTTAATTTTCAGCTTCTTTTGAATGTAGGAAAAAAGACTAATAATTCTTCAATAGTTGTTTGGTCTAGTCAGATGAGGTAAACCGTCAAGGTTGATAAACATATATCTATAGCGGTTGGCTATCAAGGCATTCTTAACACTGTATACTGCAGCCCGAAACACCTTAGATGTACTATACTCCCACAAGTCTTAAAGTCATTTGCATCATGAGCTATTGAGCTTAATAACCATAAAAAAATTAAGACGGAACGTCATATTCCATGTTTCATATTTTAGAATAAAATCACGAATTATTTTTTTTTAAATTAGTTCAAATATTTCTAATGAGTTGATGATGATTTTTTCTTCAATTTTTGCGTTTTTCAGCGATTATTTCCTTATTATTTATGAAAACACGCCGGGTTGTAAAACTTAAACATAATTGATTAAAATATTCTAACACTTTTGACAGAAAAAACATGTTCGTTTCAGATTTCCATGAATTAATTTTTTTATGGGGCCTCCCGTTTGCAGACAAATGGAATTAAACAATATTAATAGCAAGGTTGACTCAGGTGGTTTTGTGGTAAAAACAATAGAAAATAATATATTCAGTTTTCCGCACCGCGGTTGACACCCCCTGATTCAGATTGTGCGCCGTAGTGCTGTGTTTTACGCGCTTACTTCACACGAATCGCGTCGAGTCGGTAGTCACAGTCGACAATCAACTAGTCAGCGAGTCAACCGTCTACAGTCTATACAGTTCCAGTCCGCCTCGACAACCCGCCCGAGTCGTTCGCTAGCCAACTACAGTGCTGGTCATATCATGTATACAGCACGTAGATAAAATTGTGCTAGTAGTGTTAGGGATATACGTACTAGTACAATACGCCCACTTGTGTTATATTATAAAGCTTTTTTTTACACTGTACTAGAATATGCTAATAGCAAGTGATTACCAAATAACCCAGTGATACTCAACAAGTGATTCCCTCGAACAAAGATATACAAAGTAAACAATAACATTTTGTTTGTTTGTTTATTTGGTGTTAATTTCAAACGAATTGATCTGTTCAAACCAAGATTTTTTCATACTAGTGATGTGTAAATCGTGCCAATAGTCATTAAGTGTTTCGATATATCTTGGCAGCCTTGATCGAGAATGTCAAATACGTCCACTTAGATCGAGAGATATAACGCTGGCGTGTTGAGACATTTTGCTGTCGTGCTGTCAGCTGCGTTGATGAGATCTCCGAAGGGAAACTGATAAGAGAAAACGAGAAAATGGGCGGGAAGATATCCGCTTGTGTCTCGCTACAGTTTCTTGTTCTGCTGAGTGCAAGTCTTGCCCTCGTGTCGGCTTATGGAGATGGTGAGACATTATTTCTAACTAGTTTTCACATTTTTTAGTCATAAGTCATTATTCATCATTCGTGATAGCAGAACGAAGTCACCGGTAAGTTTGCGCACGTAAAATCCAACCTCAAAAGATCGCAGACTCCGACGATCGCACTCAATGTTATGTTCGCTGAATATGGTGTACACTTTGTTTTGGATTAACGGTGTAGGAGACAATATCTACATGGTGTCCAGAAACTAGTGGTACAAGCGGGAAACTGTTTTAAATGTGAGCTTTCGTTTTTGAATAATGTTGGAATTTTTAGGTCAAAATTGAAAAAAGTCGGTCGTTTCGGGATTAATATCAGCTGTTTATTGCCTATTAAAATTAGTCGATGCCCGCCGCTCGGCTCCAAAAGTTTTTTTTTTTTACTTTTTAGTTGCCGAAATAACGAAAAAGTTAAACAACATAACACAATGATGACGATTCACCAATTTTCCGCTTGTACCACTAGTTTCCGAACCCCGCGTATTATTGAAGTAGTACTCTAATTGCTCTGTTGCACCATTGACACCATTAAGTAGTGTTGTTTACATATTATCATGTTCGTAAACAGAACGCCAAAAACGCACTGTGAGGACCGTAGCAGTTGTAGCCAGTGTGTCTTCACGTGTACATATATATAATATGAAACAGGCACGTTTAGTTCCATCTGAAAACGTATTTTATTGTGTGAAGGCGTGTATGAAAATGTCATTAGGTATACACTGTACATGAACACAACTAATACAGTCTACGCAGCGCGTTCTTTAAATTGTTTAAGCAGACACTTCAAAATTTAGACATATTTGTAAACCACATTTATCTCGCTTGTTGTACTTCTGTTTTGTGTCTGCGATCAAATGTGGCTACGACTTTTTGAGGTACGGATTTACACGCGCGATCTTTCGAGGATTCACACATAGCAACTAATAAAAACTGCTCCTAGCTACATTTTACCCACATAATAAAAATGTATTTAATTAGCTTAGGTTGCCTGCGTATTCTGATTGCAAGTAGCTGTTTGAAACATTAACATGTAAAGTGGTGTATGACGACTTCCACTTATATTTATATAAGATAATATTCTTTGAACTGCACTCTGTGGCTGGCTGTTTTTCTCACTCACAGTAATAATTTATTCAAGCATGAATTGGATTTATACTAATACAATATGGATGCAGTTGTACTCTCTTACTTTGGAATTATGTTACGTTATTTTTCATAAGTTTAAGCACACGGTTATCCAGAACCATATCAATCAATAAACAGATCGACACACCTTAATTTGCAGTCGGTGCCGTCGCCGATGTGTAAATAAAACATCACCGCAAAATAAATCCCCAAACTTATGTTTCGTTTTTGGCGATCTTTTTTAAAAAAACGTGTATATTCTAATTTAAACTTGAATAAAAAATATTTATAAAGAAAACATTAAAACGTGCAGGTACATTTCTTTATTGCAGAACTTCATTATAAGTATTAAATTGATTTCAAACAAATCAAAATAGTAAAACTTAACTAGTAGATTTTATTTTCCACGAGGCTGACAACACACTTTTTATAGATTTTACAAAGTCCACGAATCCTATAACTTTGGCGATAATGTTTTGTGCATCAATTTTTATAGGTTTTTCTGTTTGTACCGCTAGGTATACAAAGAAATACGAAAAGAAAATCTTTGAAAGAACCCAATTGAAAATTTGAAAAAATACAACCGAATATAAATAACATGGCGTCTTTAGTTGTTCTTTTAGACGCCTGCAAAGTTTACCATGTCAAGCTTTGACTAGAACTAGGTTGAGTCATTTACTCATATTTTTCGATGTAATCGAACGGCCTAACTCAATTTTCACAGTAACCTGTAAAACGTTGATTTTATCTGATAAGAAATTTCAAGATAAGTCAATCTGCTTACGAACAATTTTGAAAAAAACTTGATTTCGGAATTTTCCAATTATTGGGTTTTATTCGGCGGTATTCGATCACGTTTATTTAAATGTGGATTACCAACAGTATTTATTAGAAATGAATAATTCTCGAAAACATGTTGACAATAGTAAAGTTCTTGATAAGTGGTGACCACAAGTTGAATTTGCAGTGGTCTCCATTTCCGCACCAGAAAAAGACAGGGGCGCAGAATAAATCATGTTTGATGTTCATTTATTTTTATTGATCTTGATAAAATATAATTACAAATGCATGTTGGGAAAATTCCTGTGTCGAGACAGAGTTCCGACGGCTTGTATCAAGTGGAACATGGACAATCTTTTTGACTAAAGTTACCAGGCTGAAGCAATCAGGAAAAGGAGAAATGATAGAAAATCAATGCTTTATCGATACCGTTTTCAAAGAAAACTGATGTCGCCAAATTACATGGGTAAGGCTTTTTGACTTCGTGGTTATTGAAGGTATTAAATTCTATTTTTGAAAATGTTTGGTCAATTTCACAAGTAAAACATTATTAACCCTACTTTTGGGCACAAAATCACGCCCACGGCATACTTACATACATCGAATTATCTCGTCAGTAGGTACTTACTTTGGTGGTATATAAAAAAAATCTTATTCTGAGAAACCGCATATTCTCATTTTGTTAAAACATTATAATAGGGTAAACAAAGCCTTAATATTACTTAATGCGATAAAAATCACTGCTTTTTATTTTTCTAGAAAGATAATGTAATCAGAATATTATTCACTTCCAGGGGGGACCCGGGAGGTCCTAACCAGGAACGTGATTTTCAGGTCAAGGATATGGTCAAGGGATAGGTACCTACATGAGATCATACATTTAGTTGAATCACGATTTCGTTTGCGAAGAACTGAAATGCATTGTTTCACGGTAATATGGCGACGCCACAAGTTGTAAATATGTTTTTAATGTTGACAGATTGCGTAGGTTTTAGAATACTCGACTCAGTTATACGTAGCAGCCAGACATCGCTAAAATGGACGCATCATCTTCTGCAATTTTTTTGACAAAAAACTACTTTTTATGTTGATTGACCAAACAAGATGTAATAATGCTTAGTCCACCATATTGGACTTTCTAGATTTTGATATTATGCAGCTCAGTAGTTTAGAACTTATTATATATCTTCTGTCTATGTTAGTTTGAACAGGATTTTTTAAATGAAATTGTGCGAGAGTCCGTAGTCGTCGTTTGGCATCCTCAATTGAACAATTTTGTGGGGCGGAAGTAGATTGTATTGGGAGAGGAAAAGGGGAGACATGGGACACATCTTTTCATTCAAATCGGATTCGTAAACATCGCTAAAACCGTTTCAAGCAATGCAAATCTTTTCACCGCAACGTTACACAGAGAAGAATCAGCTTCCACTCTGTAGCTAGTGTATTCGGTACAGAAAAAGAATTTCATTGTTATGCTATGAGTCATACCAAACTTTATAGTGATTCGATTGATTGATTCGACTTTATTCTTGTGTGAGCAATGTAAACACATTGTGGAAATTTTATAAGCATTACGATTAGGTATGCATTACCTGTACAGAGGATCTGGTAAAGGAACAAATTAAATAATATAACTATTTTATTGTCGGAGTGCTTGAGTAAAGGGTGGGATCGAGTATTTAAATTAATAGAATTCCTATTTATTTTATCAACTTTATTTCACTTTAGACACACATGATGTTTTCTACCAGAAGGAATAAAACGCGGGAGATTTTAATTTGTAGGGAATATGAATTTCGAACCACAAGCCAACGTCGCACGAAGTCGAATGTCAGTTAGTTTTTTCAAATGCCCTAACATTTCGTTCGCTACTGAACACGCACGCGCGTGTATTGCCACTTGACAAAAGTTGCCAGTGGTATAATTCCATAACCACAGTTCCTACAGTATATTTAATACTGTTATTCTAAACCTAAACTTCGGACCTCAATTTCTGTTTCAATGTATCGATAAAACGTAATTACGACGATCAAACATATACCATTATTGCTGCGAATACAATACAAAAATGTGTGCTTTTATAAGTAGGAATAATAAGAAGAGGTTTTGCAAGGAATATCTTTAAAATGACCACTATTAAATACAAATCATGTCATATATCAGCATCTCAAGCGAATTTATTAATTATTGTTTTGCCATTTTTTTTTATTATTCTTTAAAAAAATCGTAAATTATGGTTTATTTTTACTTTGACGTATACGTTTTCTAAGACTATAAATTACGCGTATTTTGATAGGCCGCCGTAACGATATGTTCGTGCGGAGAGCGTTTGTGACGTCACACCGGCCAACATTAGAGAAGCAAAGAGTATGAAATAGAGTTTTTTAGTTGAATACCACACACAAGTCCGAAATGCTCCCTTATAACCGGAGTCAGTGGGATTATGGCATCCGCAATTGGGAGACTAAAGAAGAGTGGGAAGGGGTAGAAGATAGATAGGTAAAAGGAAGGTAGGGAAGTACCTGGCTATTCAGATAATTTCAAGCGATGTGTCGATTCATAGTGAGTTGAACGGGAAAATATGAGAGGGACAAGATGGGTAATATATAATTAATAAGCTTTATATTTTACGTCATTGGTCTACGTGAAAAATAGTATTTAGAATGGCGCCAGAAGTCAATCAGCTAAGTACCTGGCTTCCTACTCATTGACATTGTCAAGAAATTCGTATGTAATTCTTTCTAAGAATAATATGACTTAGTTTGATCCTAAGCTTTCTAGAATTGCATTCTTGTAAAATGTACAACACAATAATGCTCATTCGTTAGAACTAAGATTAGCATTCCTTATGTAATGATACGAAGCTACGTTTATTAAGTGGAACAACACACAATACGTCATATACCGTGTACAGGTCTTGTGTAGTGTGTACGGACTGTACAGACTGTACAGCATCTCATGTTAGTGCCACGCGAGGCATGAGATATGACGTAACTCTTATTACCACCTAATATCGCTTTTTATGTGCTAACCTCCAAGAGTCCCAATTGCGCAGGGCCAGTGGAACTATGGCACCCAATACATACAACCACAGGACAAATAATAGTCCCTGAACTTAATATAACAACAGCTCAACACCATTACACGTATTCAGCCATAAAATATTTTAACAAACTTCCTAAAGAAATACAAGCTGAAAAAAATTATGAAATTTTTAAGAAAAAAACTTAAAATACATTTTACATGAAACTAATCTTAGGTGTATATTATGTGTTCACATGGAAAAAATGTATATATGTTTATATACATATATATTATTTCTAAAAATTTTCTTTTAATTTATTTTTTTAAATTAGTGTATAGACACCAGAATATCATGTTCATGGTAGTACTCTTGAAATTAATTATATGTATAACAAACCATTATAGTACTCCCACTCTAAACACGAGTACTTCTCTATCGGGGAGGTATTATTTTTTTAAAAAGAAACTAAAACGATTATATAAATAAACAAAAAAAAACATTTTTAGTACTCATATACCATGTAAATACATTATTATCATGCAAACAATGTTGTTAATTATACATAATAAACATCTTTGAAAAAATAAGCTACTTTTAAATTATGATTTTGTTTAGGTCATGAATCGGGAAAGATTTCTAAGGCATTCTTACAGCTATTCATCTAAAATACAACATGACAAGCTGTTAGGTCAATGGACATGTTGCATTAAAAAAAATGCAGTGTCATTTCCAAGAAAGTTTAAATAATACCCTACAGTAACAATGTGTGCTCACGAACAAAATTATCTTCGAAAAGATTATTTATACTTATTTATTTATTTAATCATATATATATATAGTACATTTATTACAAATGCTACAGTAGTTATATTAAAATCTACATGTGCCTATTATGTATGTCCATACAATATATTAGTAATTTTGTTTGGAATGAGAATGTTTATTGTATTATATTATCTCCTCATGTATGCACTTCTACTCACAGTTGATAAATAAGTAAAAAAAAAAATATTGGACGGTATTTCACATGCCTTTCAATAATGTTTTCCGCCACAACTATTCAATTGAATAAGTTTGCATATTACCATGTACCAAAAATCTGTTTGTTTGTCTCAGAAAAAACTCCCGCATGATCAGCTCTGGGATTCTGTCCAAGTTTATGAACATTGCCCAACTTTTTTTCTCACATATATCGGTAAACGTAAACGCTTTCCCAATTTTATGTATTTTTAAACGCTTTAATACTATCTTAATCAGTTATGAAAAACACGATTACAGAAAATTGATAAAATAAATTTAAGCCGCTATCTTTAAAGATTGGTAAACAATGTCAGTTTCAGTGCCGATAAATCGACGTTTACTGAAATACTGTAATACAGTTTTCTACAATACGGCATATTCAAATGTAAGTGCAATATCGTCGCCCTTCAGACAAAATTCACCAGTTCTAAAACATCATTTTGAGGAATCGCGATTTGAAAGTGTGAAGATGAAGGAAAAATCAGAATTTATTGTTTTATAATTCGAATTACTTAATTCGGGCTAAATACAGAATTTAATTATTGCATGGTTTACATTACCTACTTCACTAGATGAAACCTGTTCTGAGGTAGGTGACAGGATGTACAATAAAATATATCAGTTTGATGTTATGATAGATTAGGGATTGTTAAATTCAAATATTTTAAACTTATTATATTAAATAGTGAAACTAGAATATCCAAAACATGATTGAAAAGAAACATCATTATCGTATACTTATAAAAGGGGCGACATTATTAATAAATAATAACAATAGACCGGTCAGTGGCTGAGTTAGCATCGCGTTTGGGTCTCACCCAGGCGTCGTGAGATCAATTTCTCGGCTGGCTAAGTCCTTCATTTACGACACAAGCAACATCTTCCGCTTACTGTGATGGTAGAAGGAGAATTTCAAATATTGTCAGGTTATTCGTAACCAGGGAATATTTGTCTTTCTTTTTTAAAAAGAAAGAAAAAATAACAGCTATTAATCCTAAAAGGTTGTGAAATATCACCTCAGGGATGCTTCACAGAGATAGAAAATGACTTTAAAGTGTTTGTAGTACCTAAATATTTATACGACTGTCCTAGAATGAGAAAGTCTTCCAAGATGGAAAAAAATTGTTTAAAACCCCCATGTACTTAAAGTTTTCTGTATTAATAAACTAATAAATAATAAAAAATCACGTGTTTCAAACAAACAACAACTGATCACTAAATATTTCGCACACTGTGATCAGATTCAAATTTGGGAGGCAAACTACCAAGGAAAAAATATCGATAAATGACTGTAGATTCATATTTGCATTTGAATTGGTTCAGGTATGGGATAAACAGCCCAGAATCACACAAATGTAAATGCAAAAAAAAACATAAAATAAATATTATAAAATTACCTAAAGAATGTACTATAGTTTAGCTTTGAAAACTGTTCTGGTTTTCTACAAAATTATTTATTTCCGGATAAATATTTTCTGCTTAGTTGGAATTCGGAATACTGCGTTAGAAAATAACTTGGTTACTACATACTAAAACGGCCATTGTTCCCAATCCTTTGGTACTATAAATACAGTACACAACTGCTGACCCTGTACAAATAGCAAATGCGCCCCATTCTTGAATTTGACAGTTACCTCTGGTCTGGAGCCCCAAAATACCTAGAAAAAAACCCTTGACTCTGTACAGAAACAGGCGGTCCGTTTAATCGATTTCCCTATCTATTGCAGTCTTTAGAGCACATGCGTCAGGTGGGAATGCTGTCCCTGTTCTACCGGTATAACAATGGAAGGTGCTTTTAGGAACTGACTGCGTTGATACCTATGCACCGGTGCATAGTCGGGAAATATGACAAACGTGCGCCCAACATCTGTACACAGATCAACCGATTGTGGAACGTTTTACCGGCCCCTGTGTTTCCTTCCTCCTACAACATGAAACTCTTAAAGAGCCATGATCACTCCTTCCTCTCCTCAAAAAGACCCTCCACACAGCATCTTCAAAAATCACATATGCCCTGAGAGAAATTATTTTTGTGTGGACTTACTAATTTGCGTAATTTATTTTTTTAAACCTACTGAGCACTGTTCAGTGGAAATTTTGCCTTAACACTGCTTACATGCACAGTATTTTTCTTACGCTATACTAAAAATTCCAACTACGAACGATCAGAGTTTCTAATGTCAGACAATTACCTACATAATATCATATCTCATGTACGAATGAAGCTCTTGAGACGAATATTAATTAGGTGTGTTCATTCAAATCTCTGTCGCGAAACTGAGCATCGCAGCAGCAACCACACGTATGATATTTATATGGAATCGAATACGTAATTTGTACTTTGTACTGGCACTCCTATAAACGTTAAAACTTCTATACTTAACTACACCGTGAACCAAGTATTCTTAATTTTCATGTGATAACGTTAGGGAAAAATAACTACAAATATATAGTCGATTATTTATATTAAACTACTAGTAAAGTAAATAAAACCGCCTCTTCAGAGCAGTGCTCTTTTAATTTAAAATGTCCTTAACATTTTTCTGGACCTGAATATCGCTTCTATCGTATCCTTTTTAAGTGTTTTTTTTGCATTAACTTCACACAGGAGGCCCTGAGGAAAATAAATTCTTTCAGGGTCCATGTCATCTTTGGAGATGCTGTGTGGAGGATATTTTTAAGGAAAGGGATAAGATGAAGTTCTGTGAAGGAAAAAGGTGTGAGGAGTAGGTTGGAATCTGAGGGTCAGTATGTCCAAGAGTGACGTATTAATCAATCCATTCCACTGCGATGAGGTCAGGGGACTGCCTCAGCCGGCTTTACCCGATCTGGCCATCACGCAGTTGGTGGGCAGACGTATCCGCCGCCAAGACCTGGATAAACCTCACACCATGACCCCGGGCACCCCTGCTAAGTCATCAAACGTAGCGATCCGCTTGGAGTGACCTATGTCAAAGGTATTGGTTATCCAATGAATGGTGCAGCGGAATACATATATATATTTGTAATATCGCAGAATAAAACCCAAATTTATATGCGATCAAATTACAAATATTAAGGCTTGTTGCCTACGTTGCTGTAAAAATATAAATATGTCCGTACTTAAAAATAACCAAGAAATATTAGAATATTTTTCAACTTTTTACAGTTTTCGTTGTGTTCTCTTTACCACATAAAAACAAAAATATTTCAAAGATGATTTTTTTTCCGATGTCGAATCACAATTTTGAAACGTGCTTGCATGGAAGCAATGCATTTGCACGAGTGTAACTTTCATCAACATTCGCTGTAATACCTATAAGATTAAATGTTGGAGAAGTATTAAAGATAAAATATCCCCTTTTCAAGATTTGTAAATCTCGTAACAGTGGCAACTGTATGATTTTCCTACAATTTTTGTTTTGTTTATATTCTTCATTTACATAAATATCTCCAGCCTTTCACAATTATTTGACGGCCTCCATGGTCGAGGGGTAAGGCTCTCGACTACGAATCCGAAGGTAGAGAGTTCAAATCCCGACGTGCGCAAATAAATTTTATTTAATTAATTTGTGTTGTTTCACAATTAATTCATTTAAAAATAATGTATAGTATATTTGCGGACGTTCCAGAGTGGAAGATACTCTCAGTATCGCCCTGGTGAAAGACCACCATTCAGAATTGAAACGTTGCTTGAAATGGCTTTTAGCCGTGTTTGGTGAGCAGATCTGAATAGCCAGGTATTCCCAACCTTCCTCTTCCCCTTCTCCTTCCCCTCCCCAATACCTTCAGCCTCACAACATTCCCCAATTGGTAATGTCATAGTCTCACTGGCTCCAGACGGTTGGGAGCACTTGGGACTCTTGTGAGGTATTCATATAAAAAAAAATATTGATTCAAATTAAATTAAAAGGTATAATAAATATGTAAAACCACCGGATCACACCCTATTATAGCCGTTAGCCAGTAAAATATTTTTGACATCTGCTTTTTAAATGGCTTACCAAAACATGGCATTCAAATTCGTTTATCCATTAAAAATGCGACATCTCGCGAAAGAACCGTCACAACAGTAATTAAAATTAATTAAACACATGATATTTTGTTCCCACCGCACAAATTATGAAACGTTGCTCAAAATAACAAATTACATCATTCGCGACATTAAAACCGAGTTTGTAGGTACATAGTAAGTACATTAGTAATCATAGTTCGAATATCACGACCAAAGCAAACAATGGAATTTATATTCATCCCACTCTTTTCTCTTTTAAATTATATTGCCTAAATGAGATGTGCAAATGTGACAAATAAACGAAGGCTTTCTTATCGTTATATGTAATATCCCACTTCCGCTGAACTTAAAAAAAACTTTCTTTTCATTAGATTGAGTGTAATATTAAATTACCCACCTATAGGACATAGTATTAGATTTTTTCTGCAATTACGAATTTTCAACATTCAAACGGTCCCCTTTAACGCTGATTTTCTGGACATTCCACTTTTTGATCAAATTGTGATCAGCTGTCAAGCGTAACGGTCAAGTTGTTATATTTGCCAGCTAAATATAATTTAATCAAATGCTGAAACGAACCTCGGATTGGCGTTTGACGGGGATCGTTCAAATGTCATAAATTAAAAATGGCACTACTCGACGATTTGATGACAATCAAATTATAGTGTTGCCACCTTGAAAACTACATTTCTCCTAGCACGTACAGTAAATTCCGTCAGATTTCGTCAAAACTGACATGGGTTTCCGTCAAATATTCCGCTGATACTAAAACCACGAACAAAAGGCGCAGCAGCTATCGACGACGGGGGGAGTGTTTTGTTGACCGATCTGCCGAGTTAAATTGTGTCTTTTCTTCAATAAATAATTTTATTCGATTCCGCCAGAAAATCTTTGAAATTCCGTTCCACAAATTCTTCCGTTTCGGAGGCACTCCAATCCGTTAGAAATGACGAGAAATCCGTCACGATGGCAACACTGGATGGAAACGTCCTATCCCAGTGGTTCCCAAACTTTTTCGATTCGCGGCGACCTTGTTAGGTAAATCCAGATTTTCCAATGGCTCCTCAGTGAGACCATTTTTAAAAGTGCACTTTGCAACTTAGCGGCAGCCAATGATTTTTTTGCTGGAGTCATCAGGTATAATAAATAAAAACACATTTTAGATCTGAAAATTTTTTATGTTTAACTAAACGTAAATGAACTGATTCAACTAATTACATTTCAATCATTATTAGTGGCATTTTACACCAAGTGCCGAAAACCAACTGA
This sequence comes from Halesus radiatus, assembly GCA_022606495.2. Classification (NCBI taxonomy): domain Eukaryota; kingdom Metazoa; phylum Arthropoda; class Insecta; order Trichoptera; family Limnephilidae; genus Halesus; species Halesus radiatus. The sequence goes on along the minus strand of JAHDVE020004423.1, from coordinate 161,492 downwards.
ATTAGGACTGTATAATATTAGATTATAAAATATAGACATAAACTAATAGAAATGAAATAAACTGTAATTATTCGCGCCGCTCGGGAAGGAAGCTGCGGCTCCTTAGGGCGCCCGGCGCACATTCTAGAAACCGCTACTAACGTAAATAGGTATTTTATTTTTCATAAATTTATTGACAATGAAAAAAATTTCTATTGAATATTATTAAAATATCAAAGTCATATTATTATATAGGTACTTCGAATAATCGTGGTGAGTGATAACACACGAATGATGCAGGTATGAGCAAGGTGTGTTTATATTCTAGGAAAATTACAAGCGCTCGTATAATATGCGATTGCAAAACTCACCTACCTAAGTACTTAAATACTCAGTTATTATCAATCTGTGATAAATTTGGAATGGTGCACCTATTGAGAAATCCATTTATTTTTAAGCTCAGTTTTTTTTAATAATAAATCAATTCTGGTGGTGTCTAAACTAACCACATTTTAGTTGGTGACCTCTACTTCTTCATCAACTCTATCAACTTTTATAGTGTTTATAAAAGGCAGTGCCAAATCAAGGGCAGGAATCTACGCACTGACCCCAGGAGCGATCTCTGAAGAGTGCCCAAATTAGATACGATTTTTTTTTCAAATCGGCAGAAAAAATATGTACGTATATTTTTTTATGACAAATGTATCAGGATGCAAATAACCTAGCAATATTTGATTCCTCCTACTACCATCATAAGAAGCAGAAAATATTGCTTGTACAATTATGGAGGAATTAGCTAGGCAGGGTATTCGCATCGCCTAGTTGTGAAACCGACGCTTTGGACTGCTTAACCATCTAATCGATCGAATTTGAGTGAACAACTTCGAAAAACTACAAAGTTCGCCCTATTCTGTTCCTGGTAAAACATTGTTGCGCATTATGTTTTTTTTTTTACAGAAAACGCTTTTATCGTACGTCACGATGCACCCCTGCCTTTCATAGAAAACTAAAACTTTTATTTTAATTTTAATATTAATAAATTTAAGCCGTTCCACTAATTTTTTGGAAACATTGACAATAATCTGGGGGACGCGTTTCCACTGGGCCCACTGGGGGATAAGTACTCCAGGCGTCAAAATGTCTCGCCCGAACTTGTCCCGGCTCTGGTAAGAAGACTTCAGTATTGACCTTCTTACAAACAACTACTTGAGTGCCTAGGTACCTACTCTTGGCTAGTTGTCAAGGTTATTCGTGGTGATGTAAAATAATAATGTTTTGATTTCCATGTTGCGATTAGAATTTTTTATGTTGAAATAAATGGCAATACAGAAATGTTCCAATAAAAATTGGACACACTTTTGTAAATCATGTATGTCTTTAATATTAATAAGTACAAAAAATTAAAAATTATTTTTCATTTCATGTTTCTATATACTTAACTTTTCTTAGTTGCAACAATTTATATTTTTCTTTTATATATATATTTGTTTACACTATAAAGTTTTTTTTAATATTAACGAGCACTCCTTTCCTAAGTACAAGCATCACCTTACATTAGGAATGATTTGCACAAATATGTAACAAACTAATAATACCAAATAAAAATAAAAATATTTGTAAACGAATTGTTGCTTTGTTTTTACCCAGTTAAACGATTTATTTTTTCAGTCAAGTGATTTAGAAAGAATCCTTCCTTCGTCAGGATAAAGGTTAAGTTAAGTTAAGAGTTTAACTCTCGTCCTTATCAAGGAAGAGTTCCACCGAAACTTGTCGACATAATATACCTGGAGGTTTAAAAAAACATACTTTAATTAAATCTTATCATGGCAGTGTAAATGCTTTTCCGGACTTGTTACAAAATGCTGTGGCACTGCAGAAAAAGAAATGCGTGTGTGAGTAGGTATACAAATAAATTAAACTAATTATATTATACTTACCTTTCGAGAGATTTTCTGTATTATAGATAAGAATGTTTTTTTTATGAAATATATATACTCGTACAATTCTGCCTAAAGCCCAAATAAAAGTGCAATAAAATCATTTAGATACGTTGACGTTTACGAAGGCGAAAATGATTTCGGTAAGTATTGCCAACATCTAGATTGCCATTATGTAATGGATTGGCAACCTTTAACGCTAACTACCACTTGATATCGCAATACATTCATTCGGTCGCATCGTTTAAAACAGGCTTCATTATGCAATACGCTCCGTGGATCGAAAGTTGGTATTTCCCGAAGAGCTGACAAAACCCACCTTCGCGTCGCGTCGCACAAACGTCCGAAACGCAACATTAACTGGACAAAAAAACGTATCTTATTTGTTACACGTTGATAGCTGGATAAATGTCTTGGAGTTAAATTATTTAATTCATTACCGGAATATAAATAAGAATTTAAAAGATTTTAAATTTTATCTTAAAAAACATACTGAATAATATAATATATAAATAAACAAATAACAACAAAAAATAACACACTCCCCTTGCACACCAGCTCAGCTTAATTAGGGGGTATATCTTACATAGATATTATTATTTCATGGTAACATACTGGCTCGGGCATGCAGAGCAAATGAACGAAGAAAGGAATGTAAGGAGAATACGAGTATATGACGAGAATGTGAATGGAAGATGAACCCGGGACGTCCGAGGAAGACAATCAATTACTTGAGTCGGGTCATGTCAGATGTCGGAACAACAGAAGAGAATGTATGAGACGTTGTATGGATGTGAATGAAGCAAGAAGTGTATGCCAAGATCGAGTTGTTTGGCGGTCCGTCCTCTCTGCCTACCCCTATGGGGAAACGGCGTTAGTTAATTAGTTAATTATTACTACTGAAAAATATTTTTATTTTTTTTGTAAATGATGTAACATTTATTATTTTAATATATATAAAATTAAAAATTTTAATAATGACAAATTAGTAGAACAAACAAATATACAGCTTTCCTAGAAATGATGGGTACTTAAACACGTCACATTATTTATATTTCCGCGGCTAGTCCATTGCTCGAATTCGTATGTCAAAAACATCGTATTGCACAATAAGTAGTGTGTATTGTGGATACGAGTCCTCAAGGAAATATGGTGTTCTTGAAGATATACATATTTTCATAATTTCAAATGATTTTATCATTTTGGTTCAATGAAATTTTTTTCACATGAAAAAAATGTTACTCAATTGTTTTCAAGCATGCTGGGGGCTTTTCGGGACCTTCTTCACCTAGTGAAAAAATTTTTTTTTTCGGAAATGGTGTGTTTCCGATATAAATTCAAGGAATGGCGATTCGGAAAATCCTTACTTAGTATTCAAAAGTTTTTAATGTATCATCAAAAACGCTGTACAAAATGGGATGGATTTTTTTAAAAATTATTTATTTATGGTATTGTGCTTGAATATCACAAAAAAATGCAGTATTAAAAAAATGTTGCGATGATACATTTAAATAATTTTGACCGGATAAAGTTTGCCTGCCGTATCTCTGTGCGTTGCACTGTTACCCACCTATTTCTTATCAAACAAAATTTCCTTTAAAAAAACACCCGCTACATAACAGGTAAAATATATTGGTAAACCCAGAAAATTGAATTAATTTATTAATATAATTATTTTTTTCGACAAGCACACACCTGTTCAAATGCAGATACTTACACAAAGCAGTTATTTTAAGACTCGTAGGTTACTAGTATTTGTATTAATGTAGAAGTATTAGTACAATGTACATTAGCAGACCGTAAAGGTGCATGGTCAAGAACAGAGAACACCGCTTTATCTTGTTTTCGTGATGTACGAGTAAACCTGTCTCATTTTAATAACGCAGTAAATTTTCCACCTGCAGACAAAATAGCGAGTCTCAAATAGCTTTTCCCACAGTAAAATCGACACACGTCTTCCTAGTATATTTGACGGCTTCCATGGTCGAGGGGTAAGGCTCTCGACTACGAATCCGAAGGTCGCGTGTTCAAATCCCGACGTGCGCAAGTAAATTTTATTTAATTAATTTGTGCTGTTTCACAATTAATTCATTTAAAAATAATATATAGTATATTTGCGCACGTTCCAGAGTAGAAGATACTTTCAGCATAACCAGGGCGATACTAAAATTACACCATTCAGAATTGAAATGTTGCTTGAAATGGCTTTTAGCCATGTTTGGTGACCAGATCTGAATAGTCAGGTATTTCCCCACCTTCCTCTACCCCTTCCCCTTCCCCCCTCAATACCTACAACCTCACAACATTCCCCAATTGGGGATGCCATAGTCTGATGTTGGGAGCAGTTGGGACTCTTGTGCGGTATTCATATAAAAAAAATATAAAAAAATGATATTTTTCTTTTATTTAATAAATGTCCAGATTGGTGTACATTTTTGGGATGTGATTTGGTAACCTGTGTTATGGAGGACGGTATACTATTATAAATACATGCAAATGTCCCTACATAATAAATGAAGACTATTTGACGATAAGATTAAAAATAGATTTTTTGGAGGAATCGTCAAGAAGTTATGATAAATGCATGGTAAAAGTTGAGTTGTACGGTGTACAGTCACAATTTTTCCACAGCTAAATTCTACAGTATTCGGTCCCTTGTGTAGTGGCATTCCATAAAAAACGACGATTATCTACATAATACAAAATGGCTAATATGGTAAAGTTATTACGTGAATACTGTCACTGAATTTATGAAATATCGATATATATTATTTTCAATTACTTACTTCATATTCTAGCAGTAATCGGATATAAAAGAACAGTGAGAACGTAATTAAAAAAAATAGGTTAGGTTACGTTTAATTTCCTTCATATTTCTTACACGTTCTGTTTTGACACTGTTATGTTTTTTCATGGAACCGGCAAATGCAATTGGATTTTTTTTTTCATACTTACCGCTGGAAATAATTCGGATAAATAGTTAGGTACATTATATAAATATTTTTCTTATGAGGTATGTCAACGACTTAATTAGGTTCAATATTATGAGATAATAAACACTAAATAAACAAATCACACGCACTACACACCATCTAGGGGGAAATATGTAGATATTACAATAATTATTTTTATTGCTGTCCATAGTGTACAATTATTGTACGTCCACATGAACGTTGTTATAATTTATTATGATAAATAAATGTAATGGATACCTGATGTATTATATTGCAGGTGTCACGTATTAGTGCATCTATTATCATGGTATAACATAACTTGTTATTGGTATAATTAGACGCTATACAATTTATTTATTAATTACTATTCATTTAGAAATTGAGTGTAACGTGTATATAGAGTATATATTGTCAGAAAACAATCGTAAGATAAATAGGCTATGTCGAAATTCTTTCTTAAGGACGAGAGGGACGTCGGAGAGTTATTATTTATTAATTAAAAATAATGATAGTATTATTACGCACTACGACAAACATAATGTTTTTAAATAGAAAAATATTTATTAAATATTTTATAAATTTACATAGGCTTAGTATTTATCAAAATCAAATCAGAAATATTACTTTTTCTCACCGTCCCATTGTATGTTTTACAAAATATTTAAAATACGAATATGATTTTTAAAGTGGAGAAAGGTATTTTTAATCCTTTTTCGTTGCGTTTTTGTAAATAAACATAACCAAAGATTTGTAATCTGCATTACAAAAAAAAAACGTTAAATATTCGTAGTGTTCATGAAAAAATTAAACTACACACTGTTCTTTTTATTTATTTATCTTATCGACATGTTACAGAAAAACATTCACAGCTTTTTTTAAGGATATTCAACTTTTTAAATTTTTTTGTAAAACATGTAAAAAATGTGTAATATTTCTGATTATATTTTGATAAATGCTAAGCCCGTGCAAATTAAAAAAAAAACGTTATGAATATTTTTCTCTTTAATAACACCATGTTTATCGTATTGCACAATAATATTATCATTATTTTGAATTAATAAGTAATATCTCTCCGACGTCCCTCTCCCCGTTAAATGGGTTATCAAATCATTAGCCTGTCTGGACTTAGGAGTCGAGAGATTTTATGTGATCTGGCGACATCAGTTTTCTTTCAAATCGGTATAGATCGGTTTGTCTCTTCAGTGGATTCATGTATGAACCACAGAAGGTATGACTTGTCTTTCATCATAATATGATGTGACAGGAGTATGTTTTGGATATAATTCTTTGATGAATTTAACTTTTTTTTTTAAGTTCAGACATTTTAAGCAGTACAGTTGTAAAGAACAATTCAATTTTTCCTAGGTGATTCGACTAAGACTCCAGTGTGAACATTCAGATTTCTGATAAAATGAGGAATACAAAAATTGCATTGAAAATACGTTCCATTGTCGTTGGTTCGAAAAAGTTTTCCAAAATCGAAACATTGTAATTCAAGGCACGCAGTGATTGTTTGACGTCCCGTTGCCTTTCTCTTCTTCTTGTATAATTTACTTCTTAGTATGTAGTTCAATACCATCGTTATTATTTCCTCGTCTTTTTGTGATACAATATTTTTGTGTAGCATTTAATTATTTCCAATAAATGCTGTACCTAACTCCTTGAATTCGTTTATCATGCACTCTAGTCTACATTGAAAAGTGTAAAAAAGTCATTAAATCACCGCAAGTTTTCTTACAAAATTCCCAAAACTAAAAATCACTCAAGTTAACATCAATAACAAATTGTAGGTTTAACAAGTCTGGTGGCACTATTAGGTAACAAAACTTTTTTTTTAAATGCTGATTATGGGTAGCAAAATGACGAACAAAACCGACATTTGAGTAGGTATATCTACCAGGTAACGACAAAACTACATTTAATTCATTTTGAGTAAGACACAATCATTAAATTTGTAGATTGGGCTGGTCTGGTGGCACTTTTAGAATCCACCTAAAAATTCTCAATACTGCAGGTCATGGGTAGCTGAATGGCTTATACAATAGAAATGTATGTGTGCCGACTAACAAACTTACTCCGGTCCACTGACGTCAGAATTGATAGAGTTGCCTTAATACAATTTCGACGGCTGGAGGCAAAAATCATGTGACACCCATTTTGGCACCAGCTTTGGTGCACTACCGTTCACGTTTATTTTGCGTGATTAGGATACCGGTAAGAAAATTACAAAACACTTATAAAATGGTTAAACTAAGAACCCTAACAAAATATTCGATTTTTGTAAACAAGCCGAACTTTCCCCTTGCGTGTTAAGGCATCTCTATATATTATTTGCTCTCTGCTCTGGTCGAAATTTTAAGTAGGCATCTACGTAAAAATCATTATAATTTTAGATTTCACGGGTCTGGTGGCACTATCGGGAAGCACACGATGTTTTTGCCTAAAAATACAACAACAAAACCGCAGGCCACGGGTAGCTGCACGACAAACAAAAAAATCATTATTATTTTCATCAGCTTTTGTGCTTACAGTTTTTGTGTCAACAGCTGCAAGGGCACAAAGCATACAGATTAGTGTTTAAACATGCCTCAAAAGGCAGATATTGTCAGTTTGACATTCGCTGTCGGTACTAATAATGAGCAAGTATTGTTTCTGGGTTCTGCGCAACCTCTGGCTTCCTACTGTAGGCTGTAGTGAGTCAATAGTGCGTCACGTAAAGCAGCACGTTCCTCTTGACAAAGTCTAGACCGTGGAATGCCAGGTAGGTACAGCCACCGTAAGATTCTGAATCAGAATATTCAGATTTTAGTCATCTTTAACCAAGGGGAACATTCATTCAACCAAAAAGCGTACCGTTAGACTTTTACGAAGGAAATTTTTCGAGTTGCTTTGTTATTTGATTTTACATTTGACTACTAACCGAAGCGATATGCCCATTGGCTCTGAGTCTAGAGCAGTGATTTCCAACGTGGGTGATATCGAACCCCAGGAAACGTTTGAGAGATCCGAGGGGTCGGTGGTGGCCCCAAGGGCAAAAGGGCTACAAGGGGGCAATGGAGGGCTGAAATGGAGGCAAGGGGAAATAAAAAATATTTTTTTCAATTTTGTTTGTATTTTCAAAATAAATAAAAAAATTATACAAATTAAGTCTACAAAGCAATGTTATAAGTTATAAACACTCAGTCTGACATTTAAAAGTAGACAAAAATTAAGGGCGCTGCAATCATTTAAGAGGTTTTAAATTACAACTCAAAACTAGCTTATTGGAAAAACAAAGTAATTTTTTAAAAACACAATGAACCAAGTGCATTTTATTAACCAAACGGTGTTCTGAAATTAGTGGTACTCTCCGAAAGGAGATAAATTTGATGTTATTATTTATAAATAAGTTAACGCCTTGCAACGAAGAACATGACGTGGAAAAGCGATTTTTTGTGTATCTGAAATTTTATGTATCGAAATAACCATGTAGGTACCTATTATATGTTAGATAAATAAACTAAAACAAAATCAAATTCCATCATCAAAATTATAAATTTAAAAAACGTAATAGAATGATTTACATGATTACCCTTATTTTTTTTAAAAACGAACCGTCAAATAGGGATATGTGAAAACATTTAAACGTGGAGAACACATTTCAAAGAAAAGTCAGTAGCTCGGTGTTTCCATACTAATCACATTTTTTAGTTCCAAAATAATAAATCGACCCCTCTTACGTAAAAATCGGAAATTTACGGGAGTGTGGTTTAAAGTTTTTCAGAGTGGAAGATACTCTCAGTATCGCCCTGGTGAAAGACCACCATTCAGAATTGAAACGTTGCTTGAAATGGCTTTTAGCCGTGTTTGGTGACCAGATCTGAATAGCCAGGTATTTCCTCTTTTCCCCACCTTCCTCTCCCCCTTCTCCTTCCCCTCCCCAATACCTTCAGCCTCACATCATTCCCCAATTGGGAATTCCATAGTCTCACTGGCTCCAGACGGTTGGGAGCAGTTTGGGACTCTTGTGCGATATTCATATAAAAAAGAGACAGAAGTTCGGTGCAAGTCGAGTTTTTTATTAGTTTGCACCAAATTTGGGACCTTCATTGTCAAGTGTGTCCCAAATTTGATGCAAAATGATCAAAAGCTCAACTTACACCAAGCTTCTGTCTCTTTAAACCACTCTCCTGTAAAGTTCCGATTTTGAAGTTACGATAATTAACGTAGAAGGGGTCGAAATATCTATAATTAAATGCGAAGCTACATGTACCTATACATTTTTAACATATTTTAACATAAATAATGTATAATATTGTTTAGCCTGGCCATAAAACAAAAAACGAGCTTTATAAGGACTGTCATTTTGTGGCAAATATGGCACTACGTAACCTGAGTGGAAACATAGCCAAGTTTCTCATAAAACGAATATTTTCTTCTCAATTTTACTAAAGTTTCCCCCATTTCGATATTCAAAAGTCAAGAACGCCACAATAAGTGCATTTTCAAAGGGTGAATATTTTTTCGATTTGATTATTTTACCGTACGTAAAAACTGGTGACTGAAACTGAATTCATGTTTGTGTAAAAAATATATCTTTTTTTGTTTTGACAGTAAACATATAAACATCTCACGCATATACATGAAACTATGTATTACGATTCCCTCACTTAGCAAACAATCCGTTAACGGTCAATGAAATTGTTTGCTTTGGCAAAAAATCTGGGCGTATCTGCTTTCGTATTTTACCGCAATTTTATTTTCACATGACACTGTTATTGACGGTTGCCAAAAAACATAGCCAGTTTTGGAATTTAATTTTTGGGGGCTTTTATTGGGAACTATTGAACAATTGCCTTTATAAATGATTTTAATAAAATTACAACACTAATTTAGTTCTCACTGGGTGCTCTTTCCGTGTTTGATTTTTCAGTATACTCAGGAATGTTATAAGTCGGATTGATTTGTCTCTTAAGCCGAGCTTAAAAAGCAACTGAAACTTAGTTGTATAGGTCCGATTGTGTAATGCATAGATGTAATGCTTGTAAAGGTGTTTTTTTAGATGTTTGGTTTTTAAACTGGCAACATTGTTTCAACAGACTGTCAATTTGACAGTTGTCAGTTGATTTATAGTCAGTACGTTTTGCCATTGTCTATTCATAGTGAAATGGCACGTACTGACTACAAATCAACTGTCATATTGACAGTCTGTAGAAACAATGTTGCCACTTTAAAAACCAAACCTCTAAAAAAATACCCTATAGTAGGTACGTATCATTTCCTCCAAAGCATAATGTAATACTCGGGTATTTGGTGTTTTTTAAAGATCCAACTGTTAAATGCTGTTTTTACAAAAAAAATTATTTCGATTGTATCGGTATTATTATTTTTTAATGATTTTCCATGGCTACCAAATTATTTTGTCTTTTCTTTTGTTATTAAAGTGTTATATATAAAATACACTTGTGCCTGTATAAAAAATATGGTAAATATTTAGTTTATAATCTGTCCTGACGAAGGAACGGTTGCTCCGAAATGTGCCAAAACGTTTGTATGAATAAAGGGACTCGCACAAAGATACGTTACATTTAATAATATTCCATAAGTAGAATTTGAATCCATTGCTTTCAGGGCTTGTCATATCAACTGAGTATGATCCTCCAAGGATTAATCCCCCAATGAACGAGTTCGTCATCTCTGTGGGAAAAAACCTGACCCTCGAGTGTGAAGGAAAGCAGCCGATAACCTGGGGCCTGCCCTCGAACCTGGCGATGGACGATATGCAAGAAGCCCCGAGTAATATCAGCACCTCCGAGGACTCCCTCGCCGACTATCCTTACAAGCTCCGGCTTGAGCTCTTCAACCTCACAGTTATCGATGTAGGATTGTACACTTGCTATTTCAACACGTCAGAAAATTATGACTACTCTATGTCAGAGTTGGTAACCAGCGGACAGGCCAAAAGTGTATATGTTTACGTAGACGGTAAGACTTTCTAAATTAAAATTACATATAAATACCTTCTAGTTTTAAGAGCCCTTCACATTAGTAACCAAATTCTTGTAAAAGTGTTACGAAATCGTAAATTTAACTGAATATCTAAAGCTACGGTTTCCTAGGAAAGTGATGCTGTTATCCTGCGGCCGTGATATATTGTGATGCGGCAAGCTTAACAAGACGGTGACCAGAGATGTCAAGTTAGACGGCGGACACAGTGACGTCTTGCGGTGGATAATGATACAGACATTTCATTATTAGTATATTTGGAAGATGAGGAGTCATCGGAAGACGAAAACTGTCATTTGGAAGAGAGTGAGATATTTAAATATACACTACATGCATTTCAAATTTGAGTGCATTGCCAATAATTGCGTATTAAGAAAGGGTCTGAACTGTAAATCTTTACCCAAGCACCTGTTGTATAATATAATATTCTTATGATTAACATAATCTATTAAAAATTATACAGTACCACCAATTCACATTTTGTATATTCCAGATTTTTCAAGTATAGTCCCGATATTACTCCACAGATTTTGTTTTAACTGGGCTATTCTATATAGTCTTTGCTCATCACATTATTATATAGCGTCATGATTACTTACAAAATCAAGCAAACGTCACTTTCGCTTGAAGTCAAGATTTCACTAATTTATTCTTTAAATGTTAACCGCTAAAATAGAAAAAAACGTTTGTCACCGCTATGACGGCAGTCATGCAAATGATGGCACCACAATTTGACGTTCCGCTCACAATCAACACTCTCTAGGAATCCTGCACCATCTGGTTTATAAAGACAACGTTTTAATAACCTCATCCATCACCACATTACGGCCGCTAGATAACAACACCGCTTTCTTAAGAAACCCTAGTAATTAAAATTCAGCTCTGCTACTCTAATATACAATTACATGTTACATTTTTTTGTAATTTGTGTTCCCTAAATACAATAAAATAGACAACTCAACTTTCACCGGTTTCCCCAGAGAACCAATTGAACTAAGAAGGTTTGTATTCAAATATTGTCAGGTTATTCGAATCCCGGGAATGTTTGTTTTTCTTTTCAAAGAAGTGAACACAAAATAACGAAAATCAATAGAAAAGTGTATTTGTTATAATGTTGCAAAGCTGCAGTTTCTTTAATTTATTGATTTATGGCTTAGATCAACGATGGAATCTTAGGTATCACAGTACTTTTACAATAATTTGCTCACTGGTTTTGAAAGGTGTTAATGGAATTCTTAAAAATTACAAAATCAACATATTTCCTTTTCGTGTTTTAGCTATCTACATTTTTATCTGCCAATACCACGCCTCCATGCAACATTAAACATGGTGACCGGATAAATCAACACATGTATGAATCCGCACACTTTTAAGAGTAATATAAAGTCATTAAAAGTACGAACAAAAAAAAGCTAGCCCAAAAACTTAATTTAACCTAACCTAATCATATTAAATACTATCTCTTTTAAAAAGTACGCCGATTCATGCATGTGTTTTATTTATCAGGGAACCATTAAACACAGATAAGCAGTTCGCACAAATCTGATCGCAATTTGCACAATATGTATTTAAAATGTTTTTACAAATATGTATATGGTCTGGTAATTATATTATTATAAGAAATGTAGGTATATTCGGGTTAAAAATATGTTTTTTTCTTTGAAAATCTCAAAAACGAAAAAAGTTAATCCACACTTCTGTTCTTCAAACATTTCGTTACTATCGTTTGTAATATTGTACATTTTTCATGTCCTTCTCGGTATGGCAGACTGCTTACCGTTTGTATTTGATTAATAAAAATATAATTTATTAAAAACAGCAAATTTAGTAAACAACAATTTACAAAAATACCTTTATTATTACTATATTTATTTCAACTGTCGACAGTTGGGAGAACCTTCCTTCATCCGAAGGCATGTTAAAGTCACCGCAAATACAAACATAAATATTAAATATAAAGAAACCAAATGTTTTAGCAAGGGTGCGCACTGTGCAGGGGAAACAGGTCAGTTTGCCAGGAACATATTGGGTTTATTACGTTAAATTATTGGGTTTTGATTGTAATCATTACTAAATTGTGCAGTAATTGCTATCAAGTTATACCTATTATTTCAGTCATTGTAATTAAGATGAAAATAACATACACCCTATGTTTGTTGTTAGGTAAACTTTTCTCCTAACAAAGTCGACAGTTAATATAAATGTAGTTGTGAAAACAAAGATTTGATTTAATTTATTCTATTGATGTTAAAACACAATGCATGAATGGCAAATCAACATTTAACATGAAGCGTTAAATAAATATAATTTATAAAACTTTAAAACATGTCTTCAGAAAAAGCTGTGATTTACAAACTTTTATGTGCAGGCGGGCAAAGAAGGAACTGACGAATGGTGCATGCTACCAGAAGAGAAATTAATGAATTTTTTTGCATGAGAAACCATAATATCTATATACGGAAGTTACATCCTGACTGTACATATTAATATGTAATATGTATATAATGTAATATGTATATATTAATATGTGCAGTCGGGATGTCTCTTCTGTATATAGATATTATGGTTTCTCATGCAAAAAAAATCATTAATTTCTCTTCTGGTAGCATCCACCATTCGTTTCTTTGCCCGCCTGCACATAAAAGTTTGTAAATCACAGCTTTTTCTGAAGACATGTTTTAAAGTTTTATTAAATTGCATTAAATGTTAAATGTTGAGTTGCCAGCATTTTTATTTGTAAGTATTGGCACGCAGATCCCGCACGGCTTATGGTGCCAGTTGATGTTGTAGTGATAGGCACCCAGTACAGTTCCATCACCGTGCCATGCCGACCTACAGCCCCCAACGTGCTCGTTAAACTATATCGAGAGGGCAAGGAGGTACTCGATCATTATTTAATTATATATTTGAAAATATTATTTAGTTAAACTATTTTTCTTTTCCTCTTTCCTTCCTTTCCATCCTTAAAAAAACATTGTAAAGAATGTTGTGAAACCCAAAATCAAAATTCCACCTTATTGTATTTCGCAGTATCAACTTTTAAGTTAAGCAGGATGTATCAGGACGTACCCGACAAATTTTAACCAGCGGTTCCTGAGCGTATTTGTAGTAAAAAATGTAGATGTCATTTTGCTGTACGGTGACATTTTTTTTCAACAAAAAAAAAATATATATATATACCACATGTCACCACTGGATACAACCTAACGCATTTCATAATACGCGCTCATCGCATTTCAGCAGCGCCGTACATACGATGCCGTTTGTGGTGAGTTAGGTTGTAGTCATCCAGTAAACAATATTTGCCACATGGTACACCCCGTCCCTTTCCTGCAGTATTGGAGAGGTTTACTTGGCTGACTGAATGACCTAGCTAATATCGTCAATAAAAATAAATGCATCTTTTTAAAGTCATCTCAGAACAAAACTGCATTTAGTTTTTTAACTCCAAGTAAACTTCGGAATCGCTGGTTAAAGTCTGTCGGGTACGTTCTGTATAAAATATAATATATGAGTAAGTTCGCTTCAAATCCGGTTTTTAAACCCAAGGAATTTAATAGCAGAAAATAATTAAAGCTCTAACAAAACTTCTTTCCCTACATACTACAGTCAGCGATCAAATAATAAATGCAAGTTCAAGTACAATCAGGGCCGTAAAATGTACGTTCTGTTCGACAAAAAAGATACGCTAGTTACATAAGTATTATTTAACGAATCCCATAAAAAGTTCTTAATATTACTAAAAATATTCACTTGATTCTTGATTCCAGTATTTAAAAAAAAAAATTCAAACCAAAAAACTATGTTTTTTAAAGTACCCGTAGATAAAATATGGAATGCAATTCATACCTAAATAATTATACATAAAATCTTGATGGATTGTTTAGATTATACCAAATAAACCTCTGGAAAATCTGAATGACCGAGTGGTGAGGTATGACCGGCGAAATGGATTCACCATTCCAGAAGTGGAGATGGGAGATTCCTCGTACCATTGCGAGTGCACGTTCTTCAGGGACGGGGTCAACGAGAGCAACATTATCACACTGTCAATAATGCGTATGTTTCTCACCAAGCATTAGCATTGACTGTCGAATATGAATAACTCCAAATTGTTTTCAAAAACTGGTCACATTCAAATTTTCTAAATCCTGTTCACTATTTACCATTTAGAAAAGGTTGAGTCTGTTTATTATATGACAACAGGGATCAATGCTAATGTTTAGGTGATTTTGTATAAACGCCCGATTATAGATATGACATTTTAAAAACTTCCAGGTAACGGACAGTGTTATATTTGACCCACACAGAGGATTTGAATTCATTGTCAAAAGTATTACTGAAAATTCGGTCACGTGTATTGCAACTCGTGAAGGTGTTCCAAATAATGAACACGAAATGTATCTTAGTTTAAATTGTGAGTAAGTACTATTCTATTGATATGCAGCTTTGGATCTGGTGCTCTAAATGCTGGGTTAGTGGGTACAACCTTCTTTACTGTCTGTCTTGTCTTGCCTTGTCTTGTATGTTGTTATGACTTTAATATCACGCTTTACATCATCTTTTTCTTTTCTTGTGTTAATTTTTCTGTCTACTTCTCTTTGATGGAATTTGCATGTGTGGTTTGGCTTTAACACTGTTTTTTTTATTTATAAACATAAAGTGGTCCTAACACATTTTTTTTGTATTAATGGTTTTCGTGGTAGGACAAGGTATTTTGAAAATGTTTAATTATTTTGTGTATTTCACTGACGTCAAAATAAATCCTACAATATTTGGGGTCCGATGACATATAAATGTTTAACCTAAATCAAGTGGTACAAATTTTAGATATGTAATATTAAAATGAAACATCTTCTGTTAATGTTTATTGATGTTATATTCTTAAAATCTTGAATTCATTCTTCAATTACTTTAAGTGCAGTGTTCGATATACACCTCTCTATTGTCCTAGTTTAGTCCTCCCTCTGTATTTTGTCCATTAGCACCAGACCTAGTTTGAACTTGAGAAAAAGTATATATTTTATGTTGCCTGACTCCAAATCCATCATAACATTTCAAAATACCTGCATTCCCCTTTTGCGACTACTTACAATACACACATTTTTTTTATTTATACGTATGTACTCTGGGAATACAGTATTAAATCAATTGTTTTTTTGTCTTTTACATTTGATGAATAAACCTAAACAAATATACTTACATCAAATAAAATAATATCACTATTTTCACATAATTTGGGATAAAATTTTCAGCCAATTTGGAGAAGATTATACAAAAATAAACTTGCATTTAGATTTCCGTGTGGCTTAGTTTAACTTGTTCCGATGTAACACATTTTCAACTAATTCAACTTTTTGATTAGGTAAAGGAAAGTTTAAAAGTGTGTAATAATAAATAATTATTCATCCAAAAAATATATGTATATCCTCTTGCATTTTTTGTCCATAGTTTTTGATATGCGGTCATAATTTTTTTGTCTGGAGTGTATAATGGGTTTCTGTTTTCGCAATAAGGTACTGAGGTTATGATCAAGAATTCTAGTAAAGACATTAACACATTCTCAAGACACTGATTGGTTTGCACTACTACCAGAATTGTTGATCACCCAGAGAAGTAGAATAAAATATTGCAGTTAACTAATATTAGTGGCGTGCATTTCTTTGTGACCAATGGGAGGCTGTTTGGAGTTTTTCACGTTCGGGTATAAATTGTGCCTTGAATATTTGAAAATGACCATGTCATTATCATCTTCCGCTGAATAACTGAATAAATGAGTGCACAAGTTCCTTATCAGTTTCCCTACAAAAAATAATGTTGTCATCAATTTGTCGCATTTATTTATTTTTCTATTGTTTGCTTTTCTAAGGGTAAGCACAGCTTTTCAACCTTTATGGACTGCACGCCACTGATACTTATCTTATTTATGAATATTAAAATGACTTAGCTAGATAAATATTTGAATACCTACAAACCTTAATGAATTGTCACAAAAATTTAACAGTAAGTACAATCTACATTCTACATAAACTCCATGAGAAACTTGTGTGATATTTTCTCTCAGTTTGGGAAGGATTTCTAATGCATTCAATGTTTTTTAAACTTTTTCGGAAATATTACATTTCAATACTAGCAAATTGAAGCACTTTTTATAAACCAAGAAAAACTTTATTGATGTTTAACTGCCATTTCCCAACCTTCCTCCTCCCTTCTCCTTCCTCTCCCCAATACCTTCAGCCTCTCAACAATACTCGTATATATCAGACATGGCCTACAGCTGTTAAAAGACGTAACTGAAATTAAGTTACAGTTATTTAAACTTAGATTTATCCGACTATCATGGGGTTCAAGATCGCAGAAATAATTTATTAATTATATTAATAATTCATTTACATTTTTAAATAGGGTGTGGATATTCATATAACATAAATTAACAGCATTACAAAATCGGGTGTTTTTCACATAGTGACGTCACTAGATAAAAACATGGATTTGCATCCTACTAAGTGAATAAAAAATGTATGCAAGTCGCTCGATAGGTTGTTTTTTTTCATGATATGTGATAGCAATTAATATGTATGGTAAAGTCAGAGTTTGAAGAAAGTCAGTCAAACTTATGTTTCCTACTACTTAAACCGATATGCTTAATTTTGTTTGTGTATTTATACAGCGCACACCATTTCCGTACCAAAACCTCAAATAAATGATTCTTTTAATGGCAACACCGTGCTGGGTGGGGATCTTCACCTGGACTGCTTTGTACGGATTGACCGAGGAATTCCCTTTCACGTCCAATGGAGATATCCTAATGAAAAATACATTGATGTGAGCAAAACATATATTTAAAAAAAATTAAACAGTATCAAATCCTTTCCACCAGTCGTGTCCTATTTAGTACCTACAAAATACATTATACACGATCTTCACTTTCAACAGTCTTATTAATATAGGATTATCATGAAAAGTATAAAACGCAACTCCGAATTGAGTGTTTTTTGAAGCACAGTTTGGCATGGATAACTTGCAGTTGCCCAAAGGTAGACCTAACAAACGAATAAACTATTTTTTTTATAAATCAAATAAAGGGTTCTTGTATCCACAAAATCTATACTAGCGACGTCATCGAGTGTAAAGTTATATGTGTGAAGCTGTACATAAATAAGGTCAAAGACAATATAGAATATTAACAATCTTACCAATACTAAATACTCTTAAATGACAATACCTCCAGCTCTTGACATTTGTCAACAATATACTACACTAGCGCCCTCTAGCGACCCGAGTTGTATGAATTGGTTTTTTCGTACATTTTAATAGATTTCCTAAGAAATAATCAATTATAGAAATCGAAAATTCCAAAAATAAATATTGGATGACGTACATAAGATTTTACTCCTTTTTTGCTCATGTATATATATATGTATATTTTTAAAGGAGACTATTAGGACTGTATTAACATTTAAAGCCTATAGCCCGGGCTACTAGAGGTAGTGTGTAACATGTTGCCAGTATTTTGACAAAGCTACGAGTGTAATCAAATATTATACACGTCAAAATACTGGCGACATTCTACATTACCGCCTCTAGTGACCCGGGCTATAGACTTCCAAACTGTATTGCTATTGTAATAAATATTTTATTTTCTTTGTAAACAATTACAGTGCACGAGCAGTGAGGTTTTAAATTTTAATAATAGCAAAGGAGTAAGTAATATGTAGGTCACCTAAACTTTGTTTTTTGATTTTTTAATTTCTATAATTTATTAAGAATATATTTCACAGAAAATCTATTGAAATGTATGAAAAAAACAATTCGTACAACTCGGGCCGCTAGAGGGTGCTAATGTAGCAAGCTGCCATCTCAATGTATGGTAAATGTCAGGAGCTGCATGTATTATTATATTTCCACGGTATTTGCCAATACCAACACAGATGTTGTGGGATCAAAGCCCGCAGCAGCTCAAAAGCTTAGACGTGTATTAATGTACTGCGGAAATAACATGCTCTAAAAAATAAATAATGTTTAAATTGTTTGTTTACTTTTATATTTGCGATATTTCCAGCCTAAGAGGGTTAATATTTCTGATGCAACTACCGGGAACAGCGGCGATAATGATTTTCCTACAAGAATTGGAAAGGGAACCATAATTATACATAATATAACAGCAGAAGACAGTGGCATGTATACGTGTGAAGTTTTTGATGCGAACCGTAATAAAAATTCTGATCAAAAATTTATCAAAGTCCTGGGTAAGTACATGTACTATATTTTATTCTAATGCACAGCCTTTTAATCACTGCTATGATTTGATTATACATCTGCTGACTTACTAAACATTCAATTTATTGCTTTTTAACCCTGGATTACAAACCCCGTTGTGTTCATATTCTAATTTTGTGTTTAACCCTTACCACTCCATTATTTTTTAATATTTGTTGTCAGCCAACTCTAATTTAAATAATGTCAAAATATTAATTTATTGATAGGCAGTTACAAAAAGGTTATTTTATAGTAAAACAAAAATGGAAAACAGTCAAAATTTTATCAAAACGTGAATTTAAATGTTTTTTATCGAATAATCACACGAAACAATGTCACGTGTCACGTTTTGCGCGCGAAAATACACCACACGCGCGCACGTCTTATCTTGTCAGCCGCCAGCCGACAAGTGAGTTGTAGCGTACAAATAGTGATGTCAGCTGGCACCCGACAAAGGAGTGGTAAGGGTTAATTAAGGTACATATCTATATAAAAATTACATATGTTTATAAAATTATCCAAACAAATCAGTACCCATAATGTGAAACAATTATTGCTATCAAATATGAATCAGATGAAGTTGAAGAATTTGTGCAATTAATTGTCTGCAATATCGCACCTGATGGATGTTTGAAAGGTGACTCTATTACAAAATTTTATTGATTCGATGGTGAGCGTGCTTGAATAAGCTGTTAATCTGAAAAAGGTGCAGCAATCTTTTTGTGAGATTACAAAAAGTTTAAAAAACTTCTGCCAACGCGTTAAAAAAACTAATTGTGTTTTGTCATATTCGATTCGATGAAGGTTAGTGCTGTAGGGTTAAAGCTGCTGTGTGCTCATTGTTTTGTTCATATTCTGGTCAGTAGCTGAGTGACAAATGCGTTAGGTTCTCACCCAGGTTCAATCCTCTGCTATAGTTTGACCAAAAAAAAGCCCGTAATAAAGTGCGCCAATGAAGGCTAGCGAAATCCCGATAAATCATGCCTTTTCTACACACCTTATTTTACTTGTGGTTGAGATACAGCTAAGTACTCCACTATTGCACAAGCAACATTTTTCACTACTAATGGAGGAAATAGGAAGAATTCAAATTATGTTAGTCAGGCTATTCGTAACCAGGCAAAGGTTTTCGGACTTAAAAACAACAAAATGATATAATTTGTAATAAATTTTTGTTGAATCATTTGTATTTTTTACAGCACTAGTAAATCTGATAGGCTTTTTGATATCACCTCCTCGGTCGAACAGAATCAGTGGGAAATGTCATACTTATATCATATGTACTAGTATATATTTATTTACAGATTATAAAATAACATAATATATAACACAAAATTAGAAATGGTAGAAAATATAGATTGTATTAATAAATCGTCAAGTTTTCTATAGTGCCGTTTAGTTACTAACATCACCTCAAGAGCGCTTTACAGTTTTCTTGTTAAAGTTTTTAACCCCTTTGTTATTAGACTTTTCTTAAAGGTTTCGAAATTGTTTTCTAACCTCAAACCAAATCGAAGGTCATTCCAAGAATTTGGACCCATTTGTATGGACCCTATTGTTGATGCATAAGTACATATGAATAAAGCAATGACAAATAGGACAAAAATGTCTCAACTTTAGGAAGAAAATGGCAAGTCAAAGCCTGAATAATGTTTTGATGGATAGCGTTAATATTAGTTACTTAAAGCTGGTTGTTTGGGGGAATTTCAACATTTCATCAAAATTTCAAAGTTAATATTCAAGTTCTGTTATTATAACATTATGGGCTAGTTGTTTCACAGTGGTTGAATAATCACAGAACTTGAATAGAACTTTCACGGAACTTGAATATTGACTTTGAAATTTTGATGAGTCCTTCAAGTTTCTCGAAACAACCCGCACTTGGTTATAATAAGAGGTTATGCACACAACTCCCGTCGAAGTTCAAATATTTGGTTATTTCCTTGCATGGGAAAGTTGTAATGATTGTTAAAACATTGATTTATTATCGGAAGGTTAACAAATCTCTCTTTCTTGTTTTTACAGAGAAGGGAACTTCATACATAAACCTATCCGAAGCTGCCGGAATATACACTATTACTATGGACAGTGGAAAACTCGCTAAATGGGTCATTCTGGTAGATGCCTACCCAATTCCTACGCTCACATGGTAAACTTTTATTTTAATTTGCAATTATTTATCCATTAGGCCATTTTCTTTACCTACCTTCGTGAAGAAATGGAGTGAGAGTTAGTTGCAGCTAAGTTCTCCTTGTGAAATGCTACTTTCTATAATTTTAGGTTTGATAACCACAACAATGAAGTTATTCCGATCTGGTCCAACACTCATTCAACTAAATATGAAGTGAAGTCGTCGCACAAAGACACTAATATCAGGATAAACAAACTAACTTTAGCAGATGGCGGAATTTACCGACTTCAAGCCACAAATGCATATGAAACAAAGAACTTGAATCTCACCCTAGTCGTCACAGGTACCATATAAAAATACTTCTTTATTCAATTTCTCGAGCACATAATAACGTCGGTCCCAAAATAAAAACAAAACAGATGTAATAATTTTTTTTTAAATATGATAAAATGCTATTTGCCACTCCGAAGTACGCATATGGTGCGGGTCACTTTGAAGTGTGGCCTAATATAATTTTAACCATTATGAATTGTGGCACATTTGACAGGTCACTTTGTAGTTTTACACTATTGATGGGTCACTCTGAAGTGCGGCATGTTATACAGACCACTCTGAAGCATGGCATGTTATACAAGCCACTCTGAAGTGTGGAATGTTGTAAAGGCGACTCTGAAGTGTTGCATTTTGTACGGGCCACTTTGAAGTGCAAGAACTTTTACAGGCCAATAGACCTCTCTAAAGTGTGGCACATCGCATCAGATACATGTCGCCATCTTTAAAATAATATTGTCAACACTGTTTGCTATGATTAATTATTATTATTATTTATGATTTAAGAAAAGCCAACTGTTGAATTGGGTACAAAGAAGTTCTTCATGCGTGGAACAATAGCAAGCATTGCTTGCCGTGTAACTGGATTCCCTTTGCCTGCAGTCAAATGGACCTTCCAGCCATGTCTGAAAAATTGTGATGGTGTACTACGGGAAGAAAAAAAAGTAGGTGGAACTATTTTTAAATTCTTTTTTTTTTTATCAAAAAGGATGAAAAAAATTCTCAGGTAAATGAATAAGCTAAAAATATTTTATTTCCTCCAACTACCATTACTTTGTGGATAATGCTGCTTGTGCAGTAATGGAAGACTTAGATAGCTGAGGATTGAACCGCCATGCCTGGATTTATTGATAAGTCATCACTTAATTATTTTTGTTTCTATTCTTTTTCATTATGATATAGGTCAAAGTGGGATGCTGAGGTTATTCAGCCTGTTAATGACATCGGGAGTCACTGATTCACCGCAGATGTAATGATGTGTTTTGTAGATGGTATTTGTCTGCATTCCCACAATTCACTGGGTCCTAGAGTCCTTTATGCTCCACTGGAGGACTATTTTGGAAAGATGAATAAAAAATTATTTCTATTTTATGTACCTACTTAACATATTTGTTCCTTGTAATTTTTCAGGGTGAGCTGAAGATTGAGGGAGAATATACAGAAACATCCATAGTAAAAATCCCAGTCAAACAATCGGGTTACCTCACTTGCACCGCTCGCAATAATAAGGGAACCGATCAGTCCACATCAGTTTTCTTTGTCTCCGATATAGACGATGGTTTCGGAATCATTGGCAATGATAAAGGGAATCCAATAGCTGTTGGAGACAATGTGACTTTAACGTGTGCAGCCTCGATTTATACCAATTTCACAGGAACTAACTGGTATAAATTGCCAGAGAATACAATCATTGATGACAACAATTTTAATGGTAAGAATAACAAATATTTATTTTATTAAATTATTACATTAATCAGAAATATTAGCTTTAAATTATTTTTAAGTATTGCATGCAATTATAACAAAATAGAATTTAAACTATCTCACTAGAAAACATTCATATTCAGACAAGTATTAGCGCATTTTCATAAAGACATTGAAGGCACTACATTCCTACCACCAGTGAAGGAATGCTTTCATTTACACTTTCATAAATACATTTTTATAATGGTAAATCATTTAAACATCAATGTTTAGTTCTGAGCAATTAAAGAGTGCTAAAACAATCTAATTAATGCCCAAAATACACATAACCATAGGACCCGGAACCTACAACTCTCCCTCTCCTTCCCTGGAACCATTTTCAAGCTTACCTAGCTTAGAAGCTCACCGACCACCCCAGTATATTGAATTATTATCATGTGACATATTTTATAGACATACCTACCAATGTGACTGAAATCGTCATAGTTTAAGTATGTTTTGTAAATGCAAAAATATTTTATCATTCATTGTTTCTTTAGGGGTGTCTATCACACGCAAAACGACAGATTTTTCATATCAGGTGATAATGTCCATTCCTAATGTTGCAAAATCACATATAAGCAAATACGCATGCCGGGCTGACACCACAGTGGAAGATGGAACCGTGGAACAAGAGATGGACTTACATGTGCAAGGTATAATATAACAATAGCTACATTATCCGTCTTACTTATAAATGCGGTGTAAAAATTACGCGCGTTAGGTCGGATTAATGAAAAACTTGACTTTTAACTATGGCGTAGGTATAGTTAAAAGTCAAAGGTGAGGAGTTCCATGCCAAATCAATAAACCGGTAATGAATCAATATGAATCGGTTAACTTGATGTAAAGGTGATATAAAGTCATAAAAAAAGAATCATACTTTTATTGACTTTATATCTTTTTTTAAAAGTGTGCCCATTCATACGCATGTTGAATTATCCGGTCACTGAGGTGGGGTACTCCCTCATATTGCAAAAGGTTCATGAAAAATTTCCGAGATTTATTTAGATGGGGAGTGCGGCCACTATCCGGGATTCTATCAAACGAGATTTCTTCCGGACATGCTCCAATTTCACTCCTTGCAACCCAAAAGGGAGGGGTATGCCACCACCCACTTTTTCAGACTGCCAAGCGATTGATTCCAGGACTCCAACATGATTTTTTTCTCTACATAAATTGTAGACGCTTTTGATTTGGGATTTGTGAGTTTTGATTGTTATTACCCTCGCCTAAAGGATTTACAGTACATACTCATATAGGTAAATAAAAATATTTTTCGTAAATTCGCATTGTTTTTTTTTTTAAGATTTGTAAACATATGCATTGTACAAGATGTAAATATAAATACCTACTTATTTTGTTTCAGATTCTGTAAAGCCAATAATTACTTCTTCAAGCATGAATTCTAGTGAAATTCAACTCTCCCTTGGGCAGCAAAATCATTTCTTTTACTGTCGCGCCACAGGTATCCCCATTCCGGAGATAAAATGGTACAAGGTACGTTCACACACTATTGGTAAATAATTGTAATGCCTGTTTTTTTTTTCATTAAGGCCCTGAGGAAAATAGTTTCCCTTTGGCATATGCCATCTTTGGGAATGCTGTGTGGGGGGTCTTTTTAGGGAAAGGAAAGAGAGGATGTTCCGAGAAGGAAAAAGGTATGAAGGGTAGGTAGGAATCTGGTGGTCCAATCCATCCCTTCCAGTGCAGTGCTAGGCGATGGGTTGAGAGAGGTTAAGGAGTCTCCCCCAACCGGCCCCTGCCGATCCTGCCCACCATGCACTTGATGGGAAGGTGCATCTGCCGCCAAGATCTGGAAAAACACCCCGTGAACCCGGGCATCCCTGCTAAGTCACCTACCCTAGCAAACCACTTGGGGTGACCTATGGAAGAGGTGTCGGTTTTCCAATGAATGGTTCCCTGTGCACGACGCATGACGATCAAATACTAAAACAGATTGAAAATTTAATCATATTCCCAATATACATGTAACTGGCGTAGATTATTTTCACATATATTATGTGTATGGGCACGATTGCGTTAAATTATTGAAACAATGATATTATTCCAACAATATTGTTCAGAAAAACATACTGAAAATAAAAATGATATGGGTGCGACCGAGAAATGAACTCAGAACCTTTCACTTGCAGGTGGACGCTCTACCATTGTGTTACTGAACCCCCTTTCCATACTGTCGTTTGTGTCAATCACGTATTTCCTAAAAACCGCTAGTGTTGTTTCAATTTATTTTTCCACGAGAGGTATACGTATACAAGGATTTGATGCAATATAAATTGCAAAGTTGAGTAGTATCCAGGGTAATAATAATAATAATAGTTGGATAATTTGTAAAGCACCGTTTTTGTGAAAAATCACCACTAAGACTCTGTAAGCTATAAAAATCTTAGTTGATTGTAGGTGGTCTATTCACAGTGAGTACCAACTTACTGCCCTTTCATCACAGTTTTTCCTTTGTGAAAAGGTCTATACTATGAATCTTAGAACTTATTTAAAAATAAAAAATTTGAAAACCCACATTATTTTCTAGGATGACGTTTTGATGGTTTTCAATGATGTTAACCCAGATGATAAGAATGTTCGGGTGAAATTGACAGATAATGGAAAACGGCTGGAATTTACACACATCAAAGAAGAAGATCGAGGGAAATACATTTGCAAGGCCAGCAGCCGAGTGGGAGAAGCAATCAGATCACAGGCCATCACTTTACTAAGTAAAAACATTTCCATAACCAGATTTAAGATTTAAGATTCTCACAGTTAAAAGTATTATGATGTTTGATTTTTGGGGTTATTACCACAATAAGCTATGATGTGTTTCATTCTTCTTTAGCCAACGTTTCAGATACCCGTACAGTGCCCAGCGTCAGGGAAGATGTGATTACGGTGATCATATTAATAGCATTTCTCCTAACTACTTCACACTCATTTTTGGCAACACAAAATTCAGAAAGTAATTTTCAAAAATTCACATCAAAATGATGATTTTCCTGAAAATGGGGTTACCTAAATTTTTCATCACTGCAAATTAATTACACCTAAATCGAATACATAAAGATCTACCATCACTAATGCAGCTATTAATTTTATTAGTTCCACTTTTATGAACATTCCATTTTAAGGCATGAGTCACATTTTGTATAACATTTCGAATATAAATTAATATTTTAAAAAAAATACATTTTCTTGAATTAAAAAGGAGGAGTACATTATATTATAGTATAGTATAGTATTTAAAATATGTGTAAAAAATTGGCACGGGAAATTCTTTGTTCCATTTAATCGGGTTCAACGGCTAGAAGTTCTTTAGTTTTTTAATAGATGTCACTCATACAACGTACAAGTGTGTTGTGCAGAAAGGGAAGAATTTTATTTTATAAAATTCCACATTATGTAAAATTAAATGTCGGTAACCAGAGATCTTGGATGGGTGACATCTCTTGACAAAAATAAAAGATTATGGTAAAATTATACATGTTTTCCTTCTATTGAAAAAAAAATTTAAAACCTTGTACCAAATATACAAATTGTTCATATTGATTCTTACAGATGGAGATTTTAAAGCTGCTTACATTGCAACCATCATTGTATTAGCCATTATTTTCGTGTTACTTATAACGTACTTGATCTTGAAAATCAAAAAGGAAAAGCGAATCAGAAAGCAGCTTTGCATTGATGGCCTACTCCACTTCGAGGAAGGAGCCACCGAGTGCCTCAATCCCGAGCTGGGAGTTGACGAACAGGCTGAACTTCTTCCTTACGATAAGAAATGGGAGTTCCCCAGAGACATGCTGAAGCTGGGTAAATAATAATAATCATTCACAGTATTTCACCAAATTCAAACCAAATGTAAAACATAATAAACATGTATTGTCATATTTTTATAAATACATATTTCAAAGTGGTTGCAATGATGTAGAAAATCCAATTAGAAAATGTATTTAAATTTCACAAAGCCAGAGCTCATCACTCCAAAGTTTTTGCTGAGACAAATAATTTTAATCAAAAGAATAAAAAAAAAAAATAAAAAAAAATAGTTTAATAATAAAATTAAAATCTACTTTTAATAATAAAATAAAAAAACTTAGTTTACATCACTTTATTTATATACAATCAACATGTTTCATGAACTAATCAACTAATCCTGATGATGTGAACATTGTTCATGAAACATGTTGATTGTATACTAAGGCAAACTAAGTCATTTATTCTTTTGATTAAAATAATGACATCACAAAGTGAAACCCTTACACAAGAAATTTTCTTCAAAAAAAAAAAAAAACAAATAATTTGATTATCTGCTTTATGGTTAATACTGTACCGATTTACAGGAGAACCTCATATTATTTGGTTTTTATTGTGAAGGACGTCTATGTCACCTTATGGAAAATATAGTAAAACTTCGAAAATAGCTTTGTATTTCTTTATCTTTTATTTCGTAACACTAAACGTAAACATTTTTCTAAATGTGTTACGCTAATCCAGGGAAACTACTTATGATATACACATACAATTTTTATAAATACATGAACGCACTATCTAGTAAGACCGTACTATTTACAAAAGCATCATTTTGAAAAAACACAATTCAGAAAATACGAAATTATTCTTAGCTGACACACGGCGTGGCAAACGCTTACTTTTTTAGCAATTTCTCGGCCGAAAATACCGGCTATCAAAAAGTTTAATTGATTGTTGATTTTGCAGGTAAACAACTTGGTTCTGGAGCATTTGGCGTTGTAATGAAAGCTGTGGCTCAGAACATTGTGGTTGGAGAGGAATCAACCATTGTGGCCGTGAAGCAGGTGAAGAAGACAGCCGACTCAACGTTTGTCAAGGCCCTAGCTTCAGAACTCAAGATCATGGTGCATCTTGGCAAACACCTGAATGTTGTTAACTTGCTGGGAGCCTGCACCAAAAATGTCACAAAACGTAATGAAAATTACTATTATTACTAGACTTAAAAGAAAATATTCAGACCAACATTCCCATGTCTATATTTATAATGTTAAAGTTTAATTTGTAAAACTCCATTTTAATTTTAAGTTTTTTTTTTTTTAAGTTTTAAATTTAATGATAAAGGTTATTTTAAAAAAAAATAAATAAATAAATCACGCAACTTTTCACAAAACAATTACATCTCGTTCATTTTGCTGTAGGACAATATTAAAAAATTTGGTTTTTAAAACTCATTTTTAGATTTAACCCTTCCTTGTCGGTGCTGTCAACTGATTGGACCTATCTCTAATTATGACAATATCTCTGTAAATATACTAAATACATAGTTCTTAGTTTGAGTGTTATTCAGCAATATATATTGGAAAAATACTAAAATATACAAGTATTTATCGAACGCAACAGAAAAAAATATTTTGTCAAAAAATTGGAAAAAAAATAGTCAATATATGTGTACGTCTGCATGTGTTGATATCTTGCCGAGTGGTGCGGTAATGAACGAGAGGGGTATGGGGTTTCGCTCGCCATTCCGGCCGATGTTTTGTGCTCGTTTTCAGCACATACACAATATTTTATTTACGTACATAATATTTATAAAATGATTGAAATAAGTGATAAATGTTAACTATTAATTTTTATTCAACCTAAAAATACAAAATTCTAAATGTGTTTCACTGAGCACTGAGTATGCAGCACCGTAGCTCGAGGAATTTTTTGCACCATAAGGGAAGGGTTAAGAAAAAAAGTTGATTATGATAATTATGTACCTTTTGTCAATAGAATGTTCCGTATATGCATTGTATGGGAGGTACAGGGGGTCCACCTCTGGGAAATCTTTTTCCTCAGTTCCTATGTCATCTAGGGTATGCTGTATGAAGCGCCTTTTGGAGAAAGAAATAAGTGAACCCAGCTCTTAAAGAAACCCATATTTTAGGAGGAATGAAACACAAAAGTAGGAAAATCATTCGACAACCGAGTTGTGAACATAAGAATGAATCGTAAAAACAACCTGTTCTCACGTGGCATATGTCAACCGTGTACAAATGTTAGTTTAAAGTGATAGCAATATCTATGATTTAACATTTTTCATTGCATTTCAGATGAGTTGCTCGTCATCGTAGAATACTGCCGGTTTGGGAACCTCCACAACTATCTGTTGAGACACCGGGGGAACTTCATTGATCAAGTGGTGCGCAGTACAGATGTTATAGATCCAACCATTGGCATTGAAATGATCAACCGTGCATATTCTATCAGCAGTAATAAAAGCGGGTAGGTACCTAACACTAGTGGAATTATTAAAAATAGATCTTTCATGAATATTGACATAATAGTATTTGAAAACCTGAGAGCAAGAGTTTATTATTCTTATAAATTTCATGTTCTCTTTACCTATAAATGAAAAATAAAACTTCAATAATTTTGATATTTTATTGTGATAAAAAAAAATTACACTTTTTATGTTAGAATGTTGCAAAACATGCGTACATATACTACATATATTGCTATAAGTATATGTATACATATTTTAACAAAGCTTTCTATTACCCTATTGTAAACATTTCTGAACATTAAAAAAAAACTAATTTATTAACTCTTTGACTGTTGAATATGACGTGTGCAACTACACTATATAACAATATTACTTCTACGAAGCTTATTTTAGAAATAACATACAATTTTTTTTTCTAGCCTTTCTTTATAGTGCACAGTTTTTTGTTGTTGTGTTATAATATGAAACAACGAGAACACATAAAATACTATAACATTCCTCATTACACTTATTTTTCACCAATTTAAATGTATAATAAATAGAGTAGGACTCTGCATGGGAAAAATTTTATATTCAACTAGGCCAAACTTGGGAGCTGTAGTACGCAGTCACCTTTGATCTATTTTGATTATCCGCGGTCAAGGGTCACATAATATAAAATTTTGAAATATACACTTCTGTTATAATTTTAATCACTGAGGTTTTTGTACAAATGAGAGATAGGTGCGCCAGACTGTAGAATTTGGCAGCCACCTCTGGTCTAGAGTCCCAAAATACCTGAAAAAATTCATAACTGTGTGAAAACGGGTGGTCCGTTTGATAGATTCCCCTATCTTTACTAATGTATTTCATTCTTTGGAGCACGGCATCAGCATCAGGTGGGAATGCTGTTCTTATTCTAATGGTATTTCAATGGAAAATACTCTGAAGAACTAGCATCACTGATCTCTTTGGTACTGGTGCACAGTCGGGAAACATGCCAAACGCACGCCAAACATTTGTACATGGTTGACATTTGTGACATTTGTGACATGAGAACGGGTCGCTTCTGCGACTCGTTCTTGTATCCAACAGCTGTTGAATGATTGCCAACCTCTGTGTTTCCTCTTTCCTACAACATGGGTCTCTTAAAGACCCGAGTTCACTAATAATAATAATAATAATAATTGGTTGATTTGCATAGTGCCGTTTTTGTGAAAAATCACCTCAAGGGCGCTCCTTCCTATCATCAAAAATACCCCTCACAGCACCCCCAAAGATGACATAATCCCTGAGGGAAATAATTTTTCCTGGGCCTCCTTTGTGGAGTTAATGTTTAAAAAAATGTACTGTTAAAAATGTGTGGAATATGAGTGTTTTTTTCTGATTCTGATTGTTACACTACAAATATTTGTAATTGTACCTTTTGATTTAAAAAACTATTTAATTCTGCTAATTCCTAAACTTTTCGAATTTGGCTTATGGTATTATGACGTAGGTCCCACCTTACTGCATACTGGCCGCTAACAAAAATTGTCACTGGGACCGCCTAAAAAGTTTGGCCAGCGTGACGTCACAACCATCTTATGCACAAACGTAATATTCTTTTGCGGCAATTTAATATGTGCATGCTTTTAATCATTAATATAAAAAAGCACAATGCTTTTATAATTCTTTTCAAGAATTAAAAAAAAAAAAAAAACCGAAATTACTAATTACTATTACTAAGTCCTATTAATATGCTTTTGATTACAATGCACCCCGTGTCTAACTCATTGTTTGGTTTTGGTTCTTGGTTTGGTCTTGTTTGCTAACTCAAAATAAAGTGGCAATAAGTATGCAGCTCTGCCCCTTTTGCGTAGTGGATCCCACGGGGATTCCGGACTCCACAGTGGCGGCCTTCACTCCCCGGGACTGGACACCAACAACACCGTCATATCCATGATACCCAATGGTAAATATTAATAATATTTTTAATTTGTTATTTGTATGTAATATTATTAAATATATAACCAGACAACTGATGGAATCTCGACTGTGTGTGAGTATCCGCGTTTCAGAAAGAAACACAGTAACGGGGTTCGGAAAGTAGTCACAAAGAAAAAATATATTTTTTAAATTTACTTAATTGTTTTCCACTTTATTTCATAGGAAACTTACTAACAAATCATTTTCTATACGTGGTTTTATTTTTCAACTCCGATGTAATTTTTTTTAGTTTGGCACTTACAGCAGAATCACTTTCCTGCAACCGTATTATGAGAGATTGATTTATAAAAGCTTTTTTTTAACTAATGACTAGACATCTCGTTTTAATATTGACGGTCCCAGCGTAAGGTGTTGAATCTGCATTTTGCAAGGTTTGCAGTAGAGTGAAAACAAAGTTAGATTCGACTTTCTAAGCTAGATGCATTGTTAATATGAATGTTGTAGAAATAAAGAATCTCACAGGCATTCATCTTGTCTTGAGATGCATCTCGTACCTGCCACATTCTCGACCAGCCAATTGAATACTACCGCACCTTCATGAAAACAAGGAAATGGACTCTGAAAGTCATACTTCAATTCTTTGATTTGTCCATTTTCAATGCATGGCGCTTGTATAAATTAGATCGTGCAGTAACTGAAATTGCAAACAAGTTATGGACTTGTTGGAGTTTTGGATGCAAGTAGCAGATGGACTTACGAACGCACTTTTTGGCTGAAGAAGGATTAGTGAGAGTGATGATAAGACTGCTGAAAATTTAGAGCCAAATGCGAAGTATGGGCGGTCGAACCAACCCTCCCAAGCTAAAAGGTACAACGGCAACAACCATCTTGTTTTGATGAGATTGAAAATCCTCATGCCTGCAGAATGGAAAATTGTAAAAGTAGGTCAAAGATTAGGTGTGAAAAGTGTAATATATATCTCTGCCTCTCAAGGAAACAATATTGTTTTGCAGTTTATCATAAAGAATAAGACTAAACAATACTATTTTCAAGTCTGATTGAAAAATTAATAAGACTGATTATTAGTTACGTTAAAAGAATAATATTTTTGTCTGATATCAATTCTAACCAGTTTCTAACATCTTGTTACTACGATTATAAGATATATAATGTGATTACTTAAATAATGCTATTTTTGCTAAACTGGCTCTTTTATTTTGAAAATAAGCACATAAAAACCTAAAGCGTAACAGCGTCACGACCTTGCAGTTATAGCTCAAACGTCACGATCGTGCAAGGATAGTATTTTACCTTGGGGGTAGCTCGGATTCTTAAAATTATTTTTTCAATGATCAATGCAAAAAATGCGATTTTAGAAAAAAAAAATGGGATATATAAATAATTGGATGGTTTAAGACAATAAAAAGACAATTAAAATCTTGCAGTTTCGACACCTTACGTTAGGAGCGTCGATATGTTCAATAAATGTAAATTTTCAATGATTTGTTTTGTCTCAGGGGATATAGATGGCATCATAGTGAGCAACGGAAGTGTCCAGCCGGATTGGCGCTCCAACTACCGAGGGGACTACAACTACAACCGAGACGTCCGCCCCATCTCCACCCAGGACCTCCTCTGCTGGTCCTTCCAAGTAGCTAGAGGCATGGAGTATCTGGCTAATAGAAAGGTAAAAAAAATGCATTATCCATTTAGGTGGTCAATAGCAATGTGTAGGACACTCAACTAATAGTGGCACAAGCCGAGTTCGATGCTCGCAGCGAGCATATGATTGACTTACTCCCTTTTCAACACAAGTTTTGCTTCTTCTTCTTGAGTTGTTGTATCATTGCTGAAGATGATGACCCCACTCCAATTGTCCTCACGGTCCTGCACTGCATGGAGTACTACGGACACCGACATTCTGGACATCTGTGACAGTCGATCAGTTGAATGCGAATCAGTGATGTTTCTCTGCTTCTCCTGCCTTACACTTTGCCAGTGACCATTAGCTTCTTCAGGTTCATGTTCTTAGTTGGTAAAATATATGTTCAAAGTATCTTCGGATACGTTCAGTCCATTTTGGATGCCGAGCACTACCGGAGTGCTTGGATATACTACTCCCTTATCTTGTGCAAATATCTAATTCATATATTTCAATTGTTCACATTATTCTTCTAGGTCCTCCATGGTGATTTGGCTGCTAGAAACATTTTACTGGCTGATGACAACATTGTTAAGATTTGTGACTTTGGGTTGGCTAAGAGTATGTACAAGAATGACAACTACAAAAAGAAAGGAGATGTAAGTACTAACCATCATTAAAACAGAGAATCATGATTAAAAAAAATTGCAGTTCTTGTTTTGTGGGTAGATCTTCTAAAGTTTGGTACTCCTTTTGTAACATTTTTGCTAAGGTTACTTTTCTCCTCATGAAATCAACAAGGATTTGGTAATTTTTGAAAACTAATTATATTTTTTATACATAATATCTAACTATTAGCGATGGTCCATGGCTCATTTTGTTATCACGACATCAGCTCAATATTTTCATATGACTCAATTGAACCATGACTCTCCTAAGAGCCGGCATATCAAGAGCTGTCACATCTTAAGAACCAGCACTTTGAGCCGTGTACAGTGTGCCCGTCCGATACAGTATTGGGATATCAGTACAGTGTGCTGTAGCTCCTAGCTCCTAAGACTCCCAGCTCCCAACGTAAAGCTTGCGAGATTGATTATGAAAGATTGTTCATTTATCTAAAAATATAAACAAATCACAAGTGTTTAATGGAATTCTCACACATTTCTATGATGACACACCTTTAGATAGGGCCCTTTGTTCTCATTTCTTTATAATCACCATACTCACCACATAATAACATTACACCTAACATAACACCTGTGATTTGTTTATATTTTTAGATAAATGACCAATCTTTCTTAAGTGGTTCGAGGTTCGTGAACCAGAGTTATTGTTCATTTATGGGATGTATGGGATTGCGCTAACCTCCCCGCATTCCGGAATAAAGTTATTATTATTATCATTGTAAATACCTTTCATGTGACAATTCTTTATTATTGTTCTTAGTTTCAAATTTACCCCGACGAAGATTGGGCCAAGCGAAACCGGTTGGTAAATCAATTAGCGGTTGTGTGAAACAAAAGATATCTTTGATATATGCTTAGTCCTAACGAGTTTAAAAATTAAAATGTAAAACAAAAAAAAAATATTTTGAAGGTTTTTTTTTTAACAAAAATTAACCTTTTTTTTAAATGAGTCGTATGCTCACGGCTCATCTAAATGAGTCGTCACAAATGAACGGCTCATTCATGAACTACTCATCGCTACTAACTATAGCTAGTAATATTTATAACTAATATTTAATATTTATTTTCAGGGACTTCTACCAGTTAAATGGATGGCTATAGAATCCATAAGAGACAGAGTGTTTTCGACACAGTCCGATGTGTGGTCATATGGCATAGTGCTATGGGAACTCTTTTCCCTAGCCAGTACGCCTTACCCAGGCATGGAAGCCGATCAAAAGTTGTATAACAGAATCATGGAAGGGTAATGAATTTTTTCATTTGAATATTTTAAAAATCATTTCCATAGTTTAATTTTCATTTCCGTGAGAGGAATTTATCTTTATTTTGTACACGAAGACCCGAAGTAAATCATTTACAATCATATAGTGTCCGGAAAATACCCAATATATTTTACAGAAAATCTTAACTGTTAATTTTTTTTTAAATAAAATGTTCGATTTAAAGCATGACTTTCTCATGCTCGTTATAGCATGACGTTTATGATATTCATTTTTTTTTTAAACACGGTAAAAATTTGTTACACATTTTCAATACTAGTTATTTTTTTAAATATGTAATTGCAAAACACCGCGAATTTGAGAAGGGGTTCCATGCTAAAATTGGCAGCTTGTGCCCCGGCAAGGAGAAAATACTAGTTAAAATCCTGGTTGTACCTGAAGTTTTTTTTATTTTCACATTTTTTACCTTTTTTCGATAAGTAACTAATTATATTCCTTATTTTACAGATATCGAATGGAAAAGCCCCAGTATGCAAATAAGCAGATTTATGAAACGATGCTGGAATGTTGGCGAGGAATACCAACCCACCGACCCAGCTTCACCCAGTTGGCAGAAAGACTTGGATATCTTTTGGAGGACAGTGTCAGAAAAGTAAGAACCTTTTGTAATGGGATGTGGGACATGAAATGCTTTTGAAAAAATTCATTTAAGAACTACCTACGCCTACTGAGTACGCTACCTACCCAACTTAGATATGTAAATTTAGAGTATCCTGCTACAAAGCGGAAACATTTAACTTTTATTAATTGAATTGGTATTGAATTGTGCCGTGCTTTCTCCTTCTGTTGAGCCAACGTATCCGACAGCCTTGATGTGACGTGACACATCTACTCTGATGATAGACACGCTAGGCTGTCCAAATAAGCGCAACTGGCTTAAAAAGTTAAACAACATAATACTAATTTTAAATCAAATCAGACACAACATGTTTTTTTTAAATCATTATAAAAATTTAAGTAAAGAAGCGCTGGTGCTAGACAATACATTTCCAAAGGACAACTTTCGCAGTAATATTTTTAATGAACTTTATTATGTTTCCAGCACTATATAGACTTGAACGACCCATACATGGACATGAACAGCAGATGGATAGCAGAGCGAGGTGATAGTGACTATCTCACCATGATGAGTTCTCCCGACTATGGGAACTTGGTTTCAGCGACAGCCACACATGACTATGTGAATGATCCATTCGGTGGACCTACAAGCGTTAATCCACTCTCTCCTGATGACACAGGTAAAAACTATCTATGATAAATAATCATTATATTTTTATTTAAATATTTTCATCAACATCGATGTTACAACCGCCAACGTAGCGGCTCCACCACTTCTGTCTCCTTCCAGTTATTATTATCCACGTACCTTCAGTCTGCAGGGTTATTAGAAAGAAGCCTCTGTGATGCAAGACTATCTTCCACCCTTTCTACAAACCTACACCAATTTCTTGTGTGGCCTAAAAGTTTTTTTTTTCTTTATTTTTTCCCATAGAAAAAAAAATAGCATATAATGTAATATTTTTTTTACATACATCCATTATTGTTTAAATAATATTATATATATAATAGGAACCCACATTGCCACACTGCCTGTATGTGAGTAATATAAGTAAGATATGTAGATAATATGAGTAATTGAATATATAAATTAATTTAAAAATATACTTAGTATTCACCACTTTATAAATATAATGATAAAAATTAGTTTCAAGTATTAGAGTTAAGGAACTCCTAAGGTATTTAAATAATAACAACTATTCGGAATTTGTAAATCATATTTTAGAAACCAATCATTCATTTGATATAAATAAAGGTTTCAAAATTTTACATACAAATACAACCGGTTTACAATTAGATAAATTTGAAATTTTAGAAATCAGAAAAAGCGTTAATAGTGAATTAAATTTAATAAATCATCAAATATTTTTTTTTGAATACCTGTCTCTTGAATTTATTTTCTTATTAATATTAATAATACAAATTATTTATTTTTTAATTTCTAATGTAAATTAATTACTTACCTACTTTAATCAATTTTTGTTTATGTTTATAATTTGTCTATTCTTACATTATTGTGTTCTTATTCTTATCATTTGTTATTATTTTTAGAATTATTTTTTAGTATTCATTTATGGTGATGAAAGCATTCGTAGATATCAATGGTAGTGGAGATTTTTATCAGATTATTGTTTCCAAACACGTAGATATCAATGGTAGTAGGAGATTTTCAAATATTGTCAGATTATTGTAACCAGGGAATATTTGTTTTTCTTTTTAAAAAAATGTATATTTATAAAGTGGTGAATACTAAGTATATTTTTTTAATTAATTTATTAATAATGACGCCACCAAGTGAATACCAATCGTTTGAAGAAATTATAATTGAATATATATATATTATTTAACTCATGTTACAGGAAGAAAGTATATGCAAACATAATACTTATTTTTATTAATTTAATTTATTCACTACTGTCGCTAGTTGGCGGTGCTCCGCAACTCAAAGATGAGAAATCTTTCTCTATTGAGTTGGGCATTTTTTGTAAAATAAATTTGTACTTATTTGTAATTAGCTATTATATCTGTACTACTAAATATTACAAATGTATTTATATTAAATAAAAAAAATTAAAATAATAAATAAATAAAATAATGGAAATTTTGATGTTATAGTTTAAGTAAACCCACAAACTACAAACACAACATTTGGATAAAAAAGCTTCTTATACTTTGGTACTAAACTACCAGGGGTGTTAGTTGAAGTTTGCCGGTTTAACTCATAGTTGTCGCTAGAGATATGTATACATTTCTATGATTTGCCATCTATGTCTTATTTTTTATGGACATTAACCTTCAAAAATACACAAGTTACATTCTGCCAAATTAATAGTGTCATAGTTGGTTACCTCAGTGAATATGTCGAGTTTCATGTCGAAGTAAATCGCATTTGCGGCATTCGTTGCTTTTCTTATTTCATCAAAAGAAAAAAGCAGTTGAAGCTCATCGGTTGCTGGTAGAAACTTATGGTGAACATGCTCCAGTGATTAGAACATGTGAGACATGGTTTCGTCAATTTAAAAGTGGAGATTTCGATTTAACAGACAATGAACATCCTGGTGCAACGAAAAAGTTCGAAGACGAGGAATTGCAGGCGTTATTGGATGAAGACCCAACCCAATCGCAACAACAATTGGCCCAAACACTTAATGTGACCCGAGGAGCAATTTGCCAACGTTTAAAAGCCATGGTAAAGATCCAAAAGTATGGAAAATGGGTACCACACCAAATGAACGAGAGACAAATCGAAAAAACCGCCAAACCGCCTCATACAGCTAAAGTAGTGAAGAACACTCTCAAAGCATTGAATTGGGAAATATTATCGCACCCGCCGTACTCTCCAGACCTTGCCCCGTCCGACTATCACCTTTTCGCATCGATGGGACACTCACTCGCAGAGCAGCGCTTCGCCAATTTTGAAAAAGTCGAAAAATGGCTCGTCGAATGGTTTGCCTCGAAAGAGAATTTTTTTTTTTGGAATGGTATCCATGATTTGCCTCAAAGATGGGCAAAATGTATAGAATCCGATGGTCAATACTTTGAATTAAAAAAATTTGAGATTCCCTTGAGAATTAAGCGTTTTCTTTATTGAAAAAACCGGCAAACTTCAACTAACACCCCTAGTATACAACGAAATCCCACTCTCCTTCAATAATCACAACAATAATAAATTAAAAAATCAAATAAAACACTGGATAGGTTACATAGGTAGATCTGAAATAGAAAATATATTAACACCAAATAGACTAACACCGAAACCACTTAACTGCACTTAAAACACCTCACCTTAATATTTATTTTTTTTCAGCAATCACATCAATTTAATATGATATAATTTAATTTCATATATTTTTAATGAAATCCTCAACCCGCAAAATCCCAGTGCAGATATCATTATTATTATTATTATTATTAAGCAGCCAGATTCCATATAGTCAGCTCGCCTTACTGTGATTGTGGGTCAGAGGACACTCTGGACCATAATTTGATAATTTCTTTCAATGACCAATTTCCAAAATTTAAGCATGAATTGATAAAACTTAAAATTGATCTCCCTACCATTATTCCCTGCCTTCTAAGTCTCAACTCCCCCCAAATTAACAATTTATTAGTAAAATACATTTATAAAAATCGCATTAAAATTTAAGTCATTGGGGATTAAAAACACACAAATTTACACTGTTAACTTGTTTAACTTATCTGCTTCAATTTTATTTGCTCAAATATTATATCTTGTTTAAAAGTAACTAATTTTAGGAACAATCTGTACAATTAAAATCTAACTGATTTTACATGGGCAATAGTTTGAATTCCCCAATTCAACGCTTACGCAGTTTTGGTAACAAATACTTAAATGATATGGATGTATTTGACAATAATCTAAACTTGGCAAATTTCAAAAGAAGGATGAACAAATTGTTTCTGCCTAGTTTATAAATTATTGTTAACTACAACTTTTACATTATTTACTTATTTGTTATTAATGTTAATATTGACATTGTGGAAATTGTACTATTTATTTTGTTCTGTTACTGTGTATTTTGGTTTCGGTGCAGTTTTTTCATTTTTCTTTTTTCAAGTGTAACTTAACTTTTTTCAAGTGTAATTTAACTTTTGTGCATGTTTTCTGTTTTTTTTTTTCCTTGGGTGATTTTAAAAATGATTCAACTGTATGTAAAAGCCCTCTGGGCGTTCAAATAATAAAATAAAATAAATAAATAAAATAGATATCTAAGATTTTCTAGAAATGATGTTTCAATATCCAAATCAGTCAGCAATAATTTTACTTCTTTAACATAGTAGTAACAGAGTTATATTTTATTTGACGTTTGAATTTCTTTTTCTAAAAGATTGAATGTGCAAGGACCAATAAAACTGCTGTTTTTTTGCATTAATTTAGTATTAGTTTGAGGAGAATAAAACTCGTAATTAGTCCTTTTACTTATTCGATTTTCATTATTTTGGAAAATATTTTTTTTCTTTTTAAAGATATCTTTCAGAGTTTGTAGAATAGATAATAAACAGATGTGTATTCAGTAATTTAGATTATTTGTCCAATGTGTTTGTTTGTTGAAAATATAATATGCATAACATAAAGTCATTTGTAAAGGGTTAATAAATGTGTCAAGTGAACCTCTCCATGTTATACCATAAATGATGGATTCAATTCTTCACCTAGCAAGGCAGCTTATTTCCAGTCTTGTTACATTTCAACCTAATGTTCAATGTTCAACGTTTAATGTTTCAATCACACCTTTATGAAACTTGTTTTGAAATATAAACATTATGTGCCTATATTAATTAGTAATTCTTATTTTAGATACCGAAGGCTATTTGTGCATGAGTCCTGCTAAAAACGGTGTAGTAACAAAAGATGCACCCGTATTTAATTTCAATACAGCAACACCCAAGAGAATGCCAGATCTGTTGGATGAAGATAAAAAAAAACCTGTTGAGCTTATACCAATGCTTAACTTGGATAATGAACCACAAAGGCCCGGCTCAGATTCAGACTTGGGGGAGTCCAACCCCACCTCACCTTCATCTCTCCACAGTCCCATCATACCAGATGGAACAAGCTTCACCAATCCCTCTTACCAGTCCATGTTCAAGATTCCAACAACTAATAGTAATGTTCCAATAGATGACCTGATTGTATCAAAAGACAATTATGTGAACATGTCCAAAAAGGACAGTGGTTTTTGTGATAGTTTAGACCCTAAACTATCTCCGAGTGCCTTTGCTAATCCTAGTTATGTGGCAATGAATGCAAAGAACAAAGTGCCCCATATATATAATAATGTGCCATCAAGCACAGTGGTGTAAGACAATGACGAATGCCGTGAATATTTTGTACAAATTACGAATATGTATTTACTTCTTCTAACGTAAGGTAAACAAACACCTTAATTATGTGGTTTTAGATTGTACAATGTACATGCCGTAAAGGAATGGTAAATTTTATAAACAGTGCAAATAATGAAACAAATTATAATGTACATTCTGTGTGCGATATTATTATGTCGGTACCTGATGCCCAATCAAATATTATCTATTTAAATTGATTTATGTAATTTACCCTCGATCTCAAATGTCTTGAGGTCTAAGTGGATGAAAGACGTAAAGATCTCTAGGTTCCAGAAACCTGGAACACGAAACTTTAAATTCAAGACCAAACCTATCATGTCAGGAAATGAATAATAAGCAGTCCAAAAATCTGAAAACTTTTTTGGCTTTCAAATTATGATTTTAAATAAGGTTTCGAAAAAAAGAGTGGAAGATTTTTACTGTTTTTAACAAGAATAATATATAGGTATATATATACAGTAAAAAATTGATATTATTGTTTCGTTTTTTGTGTACATACGAGTACATAATACACATATTATAATTTATGTAAAATGTAAAGTTTGTTACATATGTTTTTATTTTATATAGGCATATATATACATATTTTGTAACCTTTGTAAATTTCGAGTTTTAAATAACAAGCTCCCGTTAGACAAACTAGTAAAAAAGTAGTTTATCAGGACTTTTTGCATTGTATTTTTTTCTTTTGTAAAATATATAAATAAAAAAATAAAAATACACACTAGAGCTTTTAAAATTCTCTTGGAAAAACTTGTATCCAATAGATGTTACAGCTTGACATAGTTCATTTTGTAACCAACCAAAAGAGGAACTGACAAACACTATATAAGTATATTTTTATGTTTTCACAAAATCTACACTAGTGACATTACCGATTTCAAAGTTAGGTGTGTCATTTCTTTCATAAAAAAGATGAATAATTTATAAATAATAATGTAGGGTTCCTACCTTTCCTGGAACTAACTCGTATAATTATGCCAAAGGACGCACAATTTGAACTTGTAGGTAGTACTAACTTAACATATATAGGGTACAAAATTTTTTTTTTTTCATTGATGTATAAATATGGATCCGTACACTGAGTATGTACATATATGCTAGATAAATTTATGATTTATTTTATGATACAACATTACCTATCTTCATGTTTCAGTGAATCTATATAGGTAGGTACTTAATATTTACATATAATGCTGTAGGTAACTCAACTAATTTTATACACTTGTAAATGAGTCAGACATTTTTTGTGTTTACAAACTAAGATGCCATATTAGAAACATAAGATTAGTTTTTAGTTTATTGTAGGTATAATAATAATATGCTTTATTTTAATCTCTTTGTAGTTAAATATAATAGATAATATCAAAGAACCACAGTGTACCCATGTATTTGTATTACAACATTCTATATATATTGAGATTTAAAATGTTTGCACCAATAATATAATGAATCTGAAATGAAAGGATATAAAAGGTAGTGTAAACAAACATTAATTAAAACTGACTGCTGATATCTCTAGTGTTTTATTTTCTTTTTCATTTTGCATTCTCCAAAGTCAAAGTTTTCATCAATTCTGATAGAATAGGGGACATCGTGTACCGACGTTGGGTTAACTGCTGTTTTATCCATAAACACTTCTTTAATTATGTTTTCTTTGTAAAGGTTCCATCTCTGATTGAGCTCGAACTCCGCAAACACTTTCTCGGTGGATGGGATCTT
Source organism: Halesus radiatus (assembly GCA_022606495.2). Taxonomy (NCBI): domain Eukaryota; kingdom Metazoa; phylum Arthropoda; class Insecta; order Trichoptera; family Limnephilidae; genus Halesus; species Halesus radiatus. Next base: position 119,037 of record JAHDVE020004423.1, on the reverse strand, counting down.
TCTGTCCAGGAAATGTTTGATTCTTGACCATATGTTGGCGGGGTTCCACTGCCACAGCCAGTGCTGGGGCAAGAGGAGGCAGTGAACATCTCCCGTGGCGATGATTCTCCTGTTCTTCATGGTCTCTCCCAGACCAAAGCAGCCCCCCGCACTCATGAGGCACACCTGCATAAAATACACCCTTACGCTTTTAGGAAGGTTTTCAAAACATCTGATTGTGGATAATTTATTGGAAACATCTGCGGTAGAATCCTTTGAGGACAAGATAGACTTGCTAGACCAGGTTGATTGCATAGTTGATGGTCTATCCCATTCCCTGTTTACACTCAGTGTGGATCCTAGCATCACATTCTCATCAGTTCCATCGTGTTTATGCTCTCCCTGCTCAACGATTTTTCCCTCAGCAGCCATTACTTCAAGCTCAACCATTTCACTATCCTGTTGTAAAATTTCCCTGACTTCAACATCATCCGCGATGTATTGAGTGTCTTGTGACCCTTGTATTGTTTCAACCTGCACAGCTGATGCTGCAGCCAAGTTTTTAACAGTTTCTTGATTTTTTTTTGATTCTTCCTGTATTTTCTTATCAACTTGTACTTTTACATTTTCTACTGTTATAATTTCCTAAAATTGTAGAAAAATCGTATTTCGTAATCAAAAATTCTTATACCATAATATTAATTATTGAAGTACTAAAACAAACATAAATTATTACCTTTGGATTATACAGGGTATAGAAAGTTTTTGTACTTCGTTTTTTAACTGACACAAAAAGAGTTTCTATCATTTTGCACTGTCCCGAAAGAATGAAGTAAACAAAGTTTGGCACACCTTTTCCATCTCCCATTATAGTTTCATCTACTTTGTAAGATTTCACTTTAGCCAACATACATCCTTCTCGAATAGCTATCTGAAATGATACAGATGAAATATGTTTACCACCGACAAAACTGTTTTTATGAAAAGGAAAAATGTTATTTTACCAACCTCACTGAATGTGGAAAAGTATGTGAATCTTGACATCGCATGCGCAATATCATCCCAATGGCTCTGAATGGTCGTATCCAACACTCGCCTAAAGTCTTCCTTCATAACACAAAGAAGACCACACCCAGCTAAAGATGAAATTAAATAAGACCAATAAATAAGTATGTATTTACTTGCAATATACAATGGATTGGAATGTTTGATCAATAACCAATCATAATACACATTTAGGTAGGTGCAACCAAATACCAATTTATAGCAGAAACTGTCACTTTCATGAATTAAAAGTTAAATTGGATAATGGGCAATGCCATCATCAAGAACAGGTGAAACCAGGCACTACAAATGTCAGCGCACACTTTTTTGTAACAAATCAATTGTATTTCTTGATTTCATCAAAATCAATCTCTCCGTGGCTGGAGTACACCGATGTGCACTCTCTTACTTTAGAAGAGCAAATTTAGAAGTCTGCTTCGTCAAAGAAAAGAAAACTTTAATTGTCAAGATAGCTAAATGTTAATATATTGGACGCCTCCAGGAAATGTTTCCGCACCATTCAGCCACCTTAAAAATTTAGATCTCCCAACACTCTTTCATCCTGGAGGCTTATCATAAGAAAGCTTCTTTGGTGCTTGGCTATTTTTCATCCTTGCTACAACATGCCCTGAGCAGTGGAGTCATCCCAGTGTAATGAACCAAGTTGTTGACTGTTCTTCAAACAAATTACACCCTTTCATCATTCTTCATGAATTCCTGGGACTCTAAGGCATAGCTTAGTATTTGACTGATGATGAATGAAATATTGTTTATTGTATCATTGAAGAAGATAATATTAACATAACCTAAATGAAACATGAAACCGAAAAAACAATAGAAAATAAAAAGATATCAGTCGCAACTGGGACTCGAACCCTGGACTTCTGTCTTTCCGGGACAACCGCTTTTAGGTTTTGTTAAATTATCTTCTTCGATGATTAAATATTACAATGAGGTACACCTTCAATAAAATAATTAAAAATTGTTTAATGTGTTCAAGTTTAATTTGTGGAACTTCAGTTTTATTTAATGTTTTTAAAATTTAATAATAACTATTATTATTTCATTTAAAAAGCGGTTTATTTATAAAGAAAGTTCTTGTAATTATTACTACGCATGACAGCTGTTTCTCCTTCTGAAGGCATTATCAAAGAGTTTGAAACAGCTATCATGCGTAATAATAATTACCTAGTAAATAAACCGTTTTTAAATTGAATAATAATATAATTTCTTCAAAAGATTAGTATTCACTTTGTGGCGTCATTATTAATAAATGAATTAAAAAATGCAATTTGTTTTCACCACTTTATAAATATACATATATATATTTTCTTTGTTTTGAAAGCGATGCTTTCTTCATTAGGAATATATGAATACTAAAAATAATAATGTCAAGTATAGACATTATTATTACCCAGGACCTACCGGGGTAGGTCTCTGTCTAGAATAGACCGGGGCTAGAATATTGAAGATATTAGAAGTTCTTAAATTGAGGTATGATATCGATGAAAATTATGGAAAATGATAAGGTCTCATTAGCTCAGTGGTTAGACTGCTAGTTCCGGTAAAACAGAGGGCCTGGGTTCGATTCCCAGATGCGATTGTTACTTTTTTATTTTCAGTGTCATTTTCTGTTTCGTATTTCATTTGGGATTTGTTAATATTATCTTCAGTGACAAAATATTATTGGATTTACAACATTTCTCCTACCTTCGATAAAGTTTTTAATACACATATACATTGCCTAACCAAATTAACATACTTAAAAACTAGATGTACACATAATATGTGTTATGTAATACATGCATATAATTATGATATAACTTACTGACAGTTGTAACGGTTTTAGACCTTGGAATGTCATGAAGAAGAGTATTTTGACCAAACACATCCCCGGGAAACAACATGCCAGCCACAGTTTCTTGCCACTGCTGTGTGATGATATCAAAAGATTGACGGGTCTCATTCAGCTCTCCATTAATGACAAAATACATTGCGAAGGGTTTGTGACCTTCCCTCAGTACAACCCTTCCCGGGCCATAGTACTTGAAGAATGAAACGGCAGCTAAACCACGACGAACTGGCTAGACAGGAAAGAATTTTTTGTTTTGTTTTAATACGGTGTTTTTAGGACAGGAACAGGAATAAAACATATTGAAAGATCAGAAAAATTTTGTGTGTTATGGTATTTTATTATTTATTTACATATTATCAATGTTCCTTTACAACAACTGCAAAATAATGGATTAAAAGATCAATCAACATTTCCCAGATCTGGTAGAACCCATATCCGTTTGCATGTCCAATCTAAAAATAAATATGCTGAGATACCCAGGCATCGTGAGTCAATTCCTCTGCTGGCTAAGTTCTCCATCACGACACAAGCGACATCTTCCCCTTACTGCGATGGTAGGAGATTTTTAAATATTGTCAGATTATTCCTAAACCCGGGAATGTTTATCCTTCGTAGAGCAGTAATGAATAATATGATTTGATTTATTTTCTTATTTGAAAGACCATTTCAAAACTAAACCCTCAGTTTAATATAAACATTGGATGTATTATAGAGTACAGTAATTACAACAGATTTGATGATGCCAGCTGTTTGGAAAATACAAAAGCTTTTGATGCAAATTTCAAGTTCGCGGCCAATTTAATGCATTGACCACACGAGTGGATATATATATATTTTTTAAAAATGTTACGTAAATTATTTTTTCACTGGGTGGGTATTGAATCCAAACCTCCCAACACGTGGTTAAATGTGTAGACCATTAAGCTACAAAGATCATCAAAGTCAATTACAACTTAATCTAGCTAACTTCAGTAATCAACTGAGAACCAAATACAATTCACAAAGGGTAACCAGTTACTTTTACAAAAACACCAAGCTCTTTCACTCTAATCAACAAATAATATAATATTATTATTATGTATATCTTTTCAAACCTTTGGATATCTCCGAAAGCATTTTAAACCTCCAATGATTCTATTAAGGTAATGTTTTTCCTCATCGGTACGCCAAGATAATGGATGGCAAAGAAGGGCTTTATCCTAAAAATAGACTTAAAATAAATCAATAAGTCCAAATTTTTTACTAAGTCTTTAATAGCGCAATTCGAAAAGTTATAAAATAGTTCTATCATTAGTAATAATTTAGCAGATTTACTTCCAGAGTCAAAATTTGTTTCCTTTTCGACGTTCTCTCCTGCAATGCTTGCACAATACTTTTTCGAACATTCTTGGCAACATCACTCGTAAGTAATGTTTCGACTATAGATCCTTCATTCATCCATCCTGCATTTTCCATTGCCAACCTCCCGATGGTTCGGAATCTACACAATGCTCTAAATTTCATCCTCTCTTGTTCCTCTGGATCCTTGAAATCAAAAATAATCAAATATTGTATTTACTTGCCCAAAAAAGAGTGTTTTTAAGAATGAAATGTTTTTTTATAAATCTTACCATCATTGCGCTCTTTCTAGGAGCCATTTTCAACTATAAAAAAATAATTTTTCGGACAACACACTAATCTTGTGATAAAAAATATATATTGAACTTTGAGTGTTTTGCATTGCCTATTTCCAATCGTACTTCTATATTTCCTTCAGGCATGTAAAATTTAAAAATTTAAATAAAGATCATGTAGGTACCTATTTATTAGGTGGGTCATAGACATAGGTCATAGATATCACAAAATGCAATACCTTTAGCTCCTGACATTTGATGGCAACATGCCAACTAGCGCCCTCTAGCGGCCCAAGCATAGATATTAGAAGTGAGTGGTGACCAGTCGGATCGGTGATCCGGATCTCCATACGGATTGAATGATCCGGACCGCAATGAACAACCTTTACGGCTCGCGGATCTACACGGCTCGCGGATCGTCGCGGTTCGCAGATCTTTGCCAACGAGTGATCTGCGAGATCCGGTGAGCTGCGATCCGTGTGATCTTGTTGAATCAACGGGTCTTACGGCTCGCAGATCACTACTGATCCGGGTTGATCGTTCGATCACAGATAAATTAAATTTATTATACCTCATAATATAGGGATTAGCAGTGGGCGAAGCGACTCGGTTAAGCGAGCCGGATCACTAAATCTGCTCTCTGTAATGTTCTGGATCGGTGATCCGGCTCGATTGAACGACGGCTCGCATCCCCCCGCACCATGCCTTTCAGATAGTTAACACGACACATCGATTTGATTTTTAATGAATAACAAAAACAACAACAAATTAACAAAAAAAAAAATTATCGATTATAATTTAAAAACAAAACATCGGATAGTTTTGATAATGTCATGTTGGGCCTTTTTGGGTGAGCGTTTGATCTAAGGGGGGATCCCAATAATATTGGGATTCCCTTTTGCAAGCCTGAAATATTTTAAAAGATTTAGGAGTGCGTGGGAGCGGGGGAAAGGCATGGTGCGGGGGACGCGAGCCATCGTTTAATCGAGCCGGATCATCGATCCGGAACATTCCAGAGAGCTGATTTAGTGATCCGGCTCGCTAAACCGAGACGCTTCGCCCACTGCTAATAGATATACCATTCAGGCCCAAGTTATAAAAATTGTTTTCATACATTTTAATGATTTTTGGTGAATTCCCAATAAATTAAAGAAATCAAAAATTAAAAAATATAAATATTAGGTAGCCCACAAATGATTTTATTCCTTTTTTGCTCATAAACGAAAAATAATAAAGAGGCAATTAGGTTTGTACTATCAGTTACAAGCCTCGCCGCTCGCCAGACGCGCTCGGTATCGTGGATTAGAAATAGAATAAAACATTCATAAAATAATTTTTCTCTAATTTCTTATTTTTAGACTTTTTTAGCTCAACATATGTCTTATCATTTTTTTTATTTTATTTATATATGCTTTAAATATATATAAATGTCCTCATTAAATCATATTTACATACAAATTAATGATAATAATTGTGATATGTTAAGCCAAAGGAAGTCTAAAAATAATAAATTGTGGAAAAAATTCACAAATTATTAAATAAGTTTTTTTTTCTAAATTACCAGACCGAGCGCAAGCATCGACCGGTTAGGCTTATAACTGTTAATACAAACCTAACAACCTCTTTAATATTTTATTAATTTTCGAGAAAAGGGGGAGTAAAATCATATGTAGGTTGGTAGTAAATTTATATTATTTTTTTGAATTTTTGGTATCTATAATTTATTAAGTATCTATTTCACAGAAAATCTAGAGTAAAATGAATGGAAAAAACCAAATTCCACCAACGCGGGCCACTATAGGCGCTAGTTTAGCGTGTTGTCATCTCAATGCATGAGAAATATCAGGAGCTGGAGGTATTGTCATATTTCTACGGTATTTTGTAATAGTTGATAGGTGAATTTGGTCGTTTGGTATATCTATCTATTAGCACCTATTAGATCTTTCAAATTTTACAGAAAAATAATAAACTCGAGAAGCAAGATTCGATGCCTACCGTTGATAACTCAAGTGTTTAAATGGACGAGGGTATTTTATTACCAATAACATTTTTATATTTCAAAATGCACCAAATATTTATTGTTAGGCTGGTCTGGGCTCCTTTTGATTTAGATCCGAAGCTGATCTCACCCTTTATTTTTTGTTTTCATTTCTTTACTTCTAATGCACTAATATTGTAAGCAAAATTTACATTCGTTTAACGTCGGCGTATCCGATCGACATTTCCAAAAAATATTGCTCTAAATGAGTAGCTATTCTGGATAAATTACTTATGATAGATATATTTAACATTCATAAATATATAAACACATTATCAGATAAGACGGTACAATAATTTACTAAAACATGATTTTGCAAAAAAACAAGTAAGTTGATATAGCCTTTTGCAATCACCTAAAATAAATGACCGAATTCACCGAAATATTTAGATTTAAAATGTGAATTTTAAATAATAGGAATTCCCAGATTAGACCGGCCATAAAATAAATTTAGTACAAAGGCTAGCCGAACCTATTGTTAGGAAAAATCGTAACTAAAATAATATAATCTTAACTGCTATTTTGGGAAAGCCCGCAATTCCGTTGGAATTTTATGAGACGGCAATAAACACCTCAAAGGAATTGAGCCGAACGACGGAACAAAGGCCGCTGAACAATGCGGGTTAAAAGATAATACCTACAGGTAGACAGAAAGACAGAAGGACAGTGGGCTCTAGGAGACAGTCGATTGCCAGAGTCCGCCCAGGACGACGAGTCGCGTGCAGTCTTCCACCGAGGAAGCACGAGTCGTTGTAAGAGTCCGCCCAGGACGGAGAGTCGGTTGCAGTAGTCCGCCCAGGACACACAGCCAAGTGAAACCTTCCGCCCAGGAAGGTTCCTATTCTCGCTCCTTGGAGAGGCCGCCCAGGTCCTCTGACGACGAGGGAATTCTACGCTTCCATCCCAGAAGGAAGTAACTGATTTTCGCCCTTCGGAGATCAACATCGGAGACCGCCCATGCCACTGATTATCGCCGCGTTGCACCTACTCCCGATACGGAGGTACACGAATACGTGGTGCGAACGCGAGGACTCTACATACAACGTAGCCACTGGACCCTGGACATCCATCACCAAAAAGGGAAGTGCCTGACTCTAATGATAATTCCTCCCACATTGCCTAAGCCAGTGAACCTCTAATTTTAAGTACAAAGACTTTAACAGTAGAATTAAGTAATTACCTAAACCAGTGAACCTCTAATTTTAAGTACAAAGACTTTAACAGTAGAATTAAGTAATTACCTAAACCAGTGAACCTCTAATTTTTAGACAGTAGAATTAAGTAATTCGGTATCTAGTTTTATTGAATTGTCTAATTAAGTTTTACTCTAGTTTTAAGACTAAACCCACGTATATAAAAATAAATTACTTGTAACTACCTAAGATCGCATTTCTATTCCTCCCTTTTTGCGTTATTCCTAGAATAATACCAACTGCCCGACGCACCGACATATCAAAGTTATAACGAAAATAGATCCAGTTGGGCGGCGCACAAATTTCCCCGGGAAACTACCGAAATATTAGATTCCGGGAGTTCGGCGTTCCAATGAATTTACTGTTTCCGTTTTTTTTCATAAAAAAAAAATGCAAAACCAAACTTGTCATACATACTCAGATGAATCTGGCAACACCACTCACGAAAATCTATGGTTTCAACTGTCATTATTTTCTGCAAGTTGAAGTTTCTGCTTACTGCTTAGAAAAAGTATATCGGTTTTTGAGTCTGTAACGAACGGCGAGTTGTTGTATTCAAATAATTTTCTATTGCCAAACACATACCTTTAAATTCTTACAATTCCGTGGTTTATTTCGCTATATAAAAACCCAATATGGTAAATAAGTGAAGATTTTCTACAGTGGTAGCGCATTTATTGTGCAATTTCGATATTGTTGATATTATAGGTTAGGTATATTCGTGACATTGCATTATTTGTTCCTTTTCAGAGTTTCGCACTTCCTTCAGTCAAGGTACGACCAGAGAATATCGATAGTTTTGGACTTCATGATGGACCTTTTGGTGTCCAGGATCCGCTTTCCCATGGATTGGCAGGAACAAAATCGAAGTTGGGGAACTCTCATCCTCTTGAGGCCTCCGAACGGAATGTAAGCGATATAATACTTATATTTCCTCTAACATGGTGAAATAAAACTTATCTATGTTATCCAAAGAAGGTTTATAATCTAATGAATAAACTCTTGTAAAATTACACAAATCCACTTAATTTTTTTTTCTTTTTATATAAACTCAAACTAAGAACCTACTAACCCATTTTTAATATAATACAGTATATTAATTACATATAAAATGGGTTATTAAATATGCATATAAGAACGTATTTCTTAAAACGCACAAAATTAATGAAAACACTTTTTATTTGTTTAATTACAATGAGGAACAACTATTTCAGTCACCGGAGAAGTAAAATCACGCATTTTAAATTAATTTAAAGCTTGGTAAATTTTCAAGTTTTTGTATGGCTTTTAGGTTAGGTTTTTATTTATTTACGAAAAAACACAAACTAACAATCTGAAAACCTGTTTTATGTCTAATTAATATATTGTATTATATATGAAATATGTTTTAGGTTCTTGGTTTGGGTTTTTTTTTTTTACGAAAAACTAACCTAAAAATTTCACACAAAAAATTCAAACCTTTTTTAAATTAAATGAATTTATACCCATTATTTTGCATTTTCACGTATGCCAATATTTATTTCTAATTTTTAGTAATTTGAAATTAAGTTTTATTTTAAAAACCTATGCCTATTAACAGTGAAGCGGAATTGTTGAATTTTACCTAAACACTTTCCTACTGCCCCGAAGGTTTGTTGTAGTTCAATAGAATGTGACATCCCAAGAATTTTTTTATGTTTTTTTCTTTATAGGTTGTGTAATTTTAACCATTGATAGTTTAAATAACTAATGAATAATTTTTTGCAATTCTGTTTCAGTTCATAAAGAATCGAGGCGCGATGGACCTCACAATTCTCCGGAACTTCCAGGGTCTTCATGCTCCCTTGAAACTGGTTACGGAGTTAAGAGCCGTAAACAAGGTAATTTATTTATTTTTATAAAGTTCAGCCGTTTTGTGTCATGCACCCATCGGTGATACAGGTATTGCGGCCTTTCAATATTTGGCAATAGGGTATAAACGTCAAGCAGACTAATATGCCTACATGTGAAAAGAGTACCGATATTATGAAACTAATCTTCTTTGTGTGCCTGCGCAAGAGGGAGGGGAGGGGTGATGACTTCTGTTCTATGCGAAATGAGTCACAAGAATTTGCAACATTTTGTGTGTATTTATTTATAGGTCATCATTAATTTAGTCTGTAGGCAAATCAAAAACAATTGTGTTGCCTACCACTTTCTGTGAAATGTCTGTGTATCTGGTTCATAAGCATTTGTGCTGACTAGGTCAATTGGATTATATGCATTTTAGCAGTGGCGGCTCATGACATTTAGCTGAAAATGATATTTTTTTTTTCAAAATTTCAATTTTTTGTTTGAAGATTTTTCAGTTAGGTGTGGCAATGCCCCACCTAACTGTAAAATAAAATTCATTTTCAGGTAAAACAACATCAATAAAATCGTATTTTTAAATCTTAGCACTCTAGCTCACTCAAAAGTCATGAGCCACCACTGCATTTTAGTATCTAAGCTGAAAAGACTACGACGCTCATGGTCATTATATTCCCAATACAATTATTATTGGATACCTAGCTGTAAATTCAACAGTTGATTACAAAAAAAAACAATAATTTGCAAATAACGGTCACAAGCGTCGTAGTCTCACCAGCTGAAGTACAAAAATATGTATTATATTCTGATGACTGACAAATTTAATGTGGTATCTGGATGCACACCTTACAGTGTTTCACCACAATTTTAATATTAGGGCCAACTAACCAATTTGTTTACACGCTGTAAAGGTAACAAACGTTTTATATTGCTTTGGGGACATTAAAAAGCTTCAAGGAAGAATTATCACTAACACTAATGTGGAAAGAATTGTGACGGAGTGCACTGCAAGTACCAACCCATTTTAGTAACTAACTTCTACGCATACAATAATTATTATTCAATAATCGTATTGAATGATAATTTTTAAAATTCCTGTCCACCTCACACGGTTTTTATATCGTTTTTGAGAATTTTAATAGAGTGGAATTTTTGTTTTTTTGACAAACCCGTGGACCGCAGGTTGTTCATAGCTGTTATAGCTGTAATAAAATCCTTTTTTGCGTTTTCAGGTGGGAAGGCTGCCATTCCTAGAGAGTTCAAACGCCCTCAGAGATTCCCTCACAGGAGATGACCTTCGCATTGGCTTCGAGGATACCCTCAACACTGCTGAGTTCAGGGAACAGATGGGACAGCCCCACGCTATTGTTGAGAGATCTCTCGGTCTACTGTAATGTTTAATACTTAGGTTTTTTTATGTCCCTAAATTTAAAAGATTTGAATTGATTTTAATCATACTTGTAATAAAATTTATTAAAAACTGAAATCAATTTTTATTGTTCCTTGCAATGAAGCGTAAAAACCCTCCATATAATGAAATGCGTCATTCGATAAATGTATGTGTTAAAAAAATTACTTTGCTGTTAATTTTTTTACACCTATATGGGCAGTGGTGTGCACACAGTTTGAATCAGTGTAGGCAGTAAGAAAAACACAATTAATTGATATTTTTATAAAAATTGCCGCAGTCTTGTTATGTTTTTCTATAAGAATGGCTAAGCTGCTGGTTTTGCAGATATTGGTCGGAATTAACTAAACTATGTAAAATATCCAAATAACCCCTTCGTTTAGACTAGCTGCGCACTAGGCACCCAGGCTTCGGCGGCCAATAGATCTTCAAATTTGTATGAAAGTGTATTCAAGCTAACGAGCCAGATATTGTTGACTGCCGGCAGTCGAAACATACCCATTGCACAAGCAGCCATCGCTGCTTGCAGCCAAGTGCGATGTATGGAAATGTATGTGGCTGCCTCAGTCCCCACGCACTTGTCGCGGTAGCCAGTTGTTTCTCATGGCGGCCAACTTTATGCCTATTACAAGCCAATTAATTGATATAATAAATTTCTGTATTTTTTAACAACACAATCAGGAGTTCCAGTACACTTATTTTTATCAATAATGACGTTCAAACATAAATACCAGCATATTTCGTATTTTTCTGTGTTAGTTTTCATAGTTAAAATAATTTTCAAAGTTTCAATTTTTCAAAGCCCACCAAAACGCTTCAAATCTATGAACTCTTAGTTTTGTCAATATTACGTTTTTTACTTGATATTTAAGCCTCAAAATCCTGCGTTTTTTACATGGCTTTGGCTTTTAGAGCAATATTACTTTCCTGGGACGAATTATTGATTTGTAGTTGATTCATTTCATTTGATAGGTTTTTTACCCAGAAGATTATTTTGCACCCAATAAATACAAGACTGTTCCAAAAAAACTATTTAAATAGAACCGCAAGAAATGGTATCTATAAATATTGATAATATATTATGTTAGCTATTTATATATAATACAGCCAAAAAAAAAAAAACAAAGAATTCATAAAAGTGCATGAATTATTCATTAGGTAGTTGTGATAAAACGTCACCAATATTTTAACAAATTATATATTTTTTATTATTTTATATCTTGCTGACAAGAGAAATTTACATTACACAAGTTATACAAAAAAGACACAGAATTATAAAACAACAACAGGCCTGGATAATATTATGTATTTTAAAATCATTACAAAATGCAGACGATGCACTGATTTATGCTGCAGAAGATAAATATGTATGAGAAAGCAAATCAGCAATAGACATATTTCCATTGCAATTTTTTGTAACCCCTTGAAGCATAGTGGTATCAAAAATAACCCACCTTTTTTATCTTTTGCTGCATGGTGGGATGCAATTTATGCCACTTTAAAAAATTAAAACCACTTAAAACACAGCGGTTTAAATTATGTCCCGCCCACTCCAACGGCTTACTATATCGGCCAATAGATGGTACATACGTACTTTTCGAAATTCTGTGCAACACAAGCATTTTTTTGTTTCAAATCTTGTGTCTCAAAGGGTTAAATGCAATAGAACAGAAAACAATGTTATATATTTTGGGAATTTTTGCAACAAGTAAAGATAAATTATCGGAGTATAAGTCTCAAAATGCCAAATTTAATTTAATTTATAAAACACATTTTTATTTAATTCATAAAATTGGAATGTAGGTGAAAATTATAAAAATTCATATAAATATATTTATATAAAAATTATTTACATACACTATTTACTTATATTTAAGTAAGACAATGGCACACTCGTAATATTTACCAAATGATAAATACATGTATAAGTCAATAGAACCATTTCAACAAAAACAGAATGGTCTACAAAAGAAAACATAGTAAGGAATGTATAGTTAATAATCTAACACAAGGTCGAGGATTCTGAGGTTGGTGATCTTCTTGACTTCGTTAATCCCTGTGTTTATTTCTTGGTCGAGGGTATTTTTATAGCGGACTGCCAACTGCTCCATTATCACAACTGCTTTATTTTCCCGAGCGCAGATAACAAAGGGAAATCCGAATTTGGTTTTGTAGCTGAAATAAGAGATAAACAAAAAATATTTTTCATATTGTTGTACTAGAGCAGTGATTCCCAAAGTAGGCAATATCGCCCTCCTAGGAGCACATGGGGGCTGGGGACAACGGGGGGGGGGGCATTGGAGGGAACTAAGGGGGGCAGCGACAGCAATAAGAAAACACAAAATGTTTTCAAACATTTTTCTGCTCGAAGACACAGATAATAAATTTATGTCATGTTTTATCGCAAGAATTACCTTTATCTGTGAACCTTTCATAGAAATAAAAAATTACATATTTTCAAAAGAAAATAGAAATTAAGGATTTTTAAGATGGCAGGTCTTATCTAATGCATTTATTGTGAATATCAATCGGTCAAGGAGCTAGGGTGGAATTTTTTCCAATAAGAGCGCAGTTATAGCAAGCGCTCTTACAACAAGTATAGAGAGCGCCCGTCGTGCGTCATCTGTCTGGAATAATTCATTGCATAGATCCCTTTACTATTTTGTCCATAGAGCGCCCTGGGCGCTTGCTGTAACAATTTTTTTTTAATGCAAAGAAATTTAACTTCTATCGCTTACTTGTAGTTAAGGAGGTTTATTTTTGCTTTCTTTTCGGGGTCCAATGCATTAAGTTCTGCAGACTTTTGCTCTCGAGCAGATTCCTCTGTCAGTTCATCGGTATCGGCTAGTCTTCCCGCTAAATCAGGGTGCAGGCATAAGATTTTATGTTTTTCTGAAAAGTGAATAAACATTCATTTGAAGAAACAAGTAATGAAATGTCACAGATCATAATACGTAATATGTATGACATTGGATTTATTTACTCCTCTTTTAACAAAAGTTATACTTATGTGAAAGAACCATAGTATAAAATGATTTTCCAAAAATTATTGGTAACTCTAATTAAGATGACGGGGAAGAATTTAAGGAGACATGCAACAGAAAGCTCTAAAACCTATAACCAGGAAACATTCTAATAAATTAACTGTTGTAAGTTCTGTCTAAATGTTCTACTCCTATCAGGAGTTGGCTATCATCTCCACCCTGCAGCTGGATCCAGGAACAACTCAGCTGAACTGCACTTGTACAAGTCATGTCAATTTCAAAGCCATGAGGTGACTGTGCTACGTCTTTCATCAATATTTCCCTGGTTGTTAGGTTATCATGTATTTGTCGCTCCTCCTGATGTGATCAGATTTTTTTTTTTAAAAAGAAAGACAAATATTCCCTGGTTATGAATAACCCGACAATATTTGAAAATCTCCTACTGCCATCACAGTAAGCCGAAGATGTTGCTTGCGTGTGATGGATTGGCTATTTGTTGAAGATCTTTTAAATTCGTTACCCTATCTGTCCGGGGATTTTTGAGGACGCTCCTGTTTCCAGATTTCAAAAGCTTCTCTCTTCTGTGTCAATGATTAGTTTAATGTCCAGATTTCATCAATTTAAAGTATAAAGAGTTGTAATGATGTAATTAATCTTTTCATCTATAAATTCAATCGAGGATTGTCAGAAGCTGCAGGATGACCTGCATCGTTTGAATGTCTATTGTAATGCCCACTTTTTGGAAATTAATATCTCTAAATGCTTCGTCGTGCGCTTTACCAGAAATAAAAAACGTATTTACTCATGATTACTCAATTAATTGTCAACCGATATCTATCAAATCTGAAAGTAAGGACCTTGGGGTCATACTGGATAATAAATTGAATTTTAATAAACATATCGACCATATAGTAACTAAAGCATCATCTATGCTTGGTTTCGTCATCCGTGCCTGTAAACAGTTCAACGATATTAGCACTTTCAAAACACTTTACTTCTCCTATCTTCGCAGTATTTTGGAATATGCATCTCAGGTATGGAACCCAGGCTATGCACTACATAAAAACAGAATTGAAAGCGTCCAAAATAGATTTTTAAGGTTCCTAAACATCCGCTCTTTTAGATCTCATGTTAGCAATGAAGACTCACAGTTATTTAATTTACAGACATTAACCTGCCGAAGAAATATAGCTGATTCCGTAATGTTATTTAAAATCACACGCAACCTAGTTGATATCCCTGATCTTCTCAAACGCCTATTATTTCATATCCCAATTCGCAACAGCAGACAGCCACTTACTTTTTATATCCCTCATTGTAAAACCAATTCCAAACAAAACTCGTTTATCTACAGATCTACACACTCGTTTAACTTAAATTATTACCATATTGACATTTTTAACTCAACTACACGTGATATTAAATTAAAATCCATAATGCGACCACTCTCAAACTAGTTAACTTAAACCATCTTTTTACCTTTATCCCACTCCTATGTTCCCATCCACCCTCCCCTCCCCCGACTGACATTGTTTAAGCTAATTGATGAAAAACTGTACATTGTCACACTTTACTCATAGTATTTATCATCAGCAGAGGAAAATTTATAATTGGCATAATTTATTGTTTATATTGTTATGTATATGAGAATTATGGATTTGCTGTTAATTTTCCCAAAAAAAAAGTAAATAAATAAGCTGCTTACCATCCTTTGGGAGATTCTCTAGGTGCTCAGAGAAAGCATTGCACAAGTCACCAACATTTTTAAATGGCACCTTCTCTGCTACTGCGGTGGCCGCTTCCTTGTAGGATTCAACCACATTTCCAAACATCCAAACAAACTGCTCGCTTCCCAGTTCATTCACCTCCCCGATGTATATGTAGCCTGCCATCTTTGAACCAAATATTTTATTATTGTTATTCTGCGACAAAATGTACATTATTATTGGAATAAAACACAATAAAATCACAATTGACGACATTTTTCTGTATCCAAATATGCTTAATAATATGTATGGTTATAATAAATAATAATGCATTAACTTTGATGTACAACTAGAGTATTGTTGTATTGTATTATTTAATTATGTGATCTCTCTCAGAGAGTTATCTCATATTTCTTATCTTGTGTCTTACAAGAGGTTAAAGATTTATTACCAATGAATATTTACTTATACAATAAAGCAAAAATATTTGTTTGTTGCAGCAGCATAGACTTTCGAACTGAGAACTCTAGTGGCGTGGAATATCTGGGTCAATGTAACTATTTTCAGGCAGCAACATCAATTCCGGCATGAGATTATAGAGCTTTGAAATATCTATTCAACTGAAAAAAATAAGACAAAACGCTGATTGGTTTGTAATATTTCTCAACATATTTTGAAAAGTGTTGAAACTGGGTATAATGTATAAAAAATATATTCCTGCAAATATTCCATAAGAATTTACCCCTTGTAGATAATATAACACACGTATTATCATCAGGAACTGTGTTTATGTTATACTATTTTAATTTTGAAATGTGTAAGAATTATTTCATCAGCCTAAGGAAGAAAATTATTACATTGCTATAATTTTAATATTACATATTTTACAACTGATTACTGATTGTTAAACATTTTTAATTAACAAATTGTATTTGTTGACCTACACAATGTAATTAGTAAATAGAACTTAGCAGAAAAAGATATTGGATTCTAAAACATGAAACAGAAAAATACGAAAATACCAAAAAGACGATT
The DNA here is from genome assembly GCA_022606495.2 of Halesus radiatus. Lineage (NCBI taxonomy): Eukaryota > Metazoa > Arthropoda > Insecta > Trichoptera > Limnephilidae > Halesus > Halesus radiatus. The sequence continues at coordinate 102,355 of JAHDVE020004423.1, read as the reverse complement.
ATATTGTTTTGTAACTTGGTTATTGAATATGCACATATGTAGATAAATTCGATTACCGTAAAATAAATAAATAAAAATAAGTAAGGAAAAAAAATATATTTAGTCATAATTTTCCAGTAACATATAACATATCTAGCACAAAAATCGTAGGTTAAAAAACGGAAAACGAAGTTAACATTGCTATATAAATTTCCGAAAGTATAATAACTAACTCACGCATACTTTAAAGTAATATTTACCTACTTGAAAGTCGTCTAAATTGGATATACAATGTAAATTCGTAACAGAAATTGTACAAACTTCAGTGACAACACAGAACTCCGTCAACCGACTGCTTATTAGAATCATACTAGAAAGAAAATCATTTACAGGTTACAAGTGGCATGAATTGTCAACTATTATGCAACGTTATCAAGTGTTAACAAGTATTATTATTAATTTATCAGATGTATTTCGTTTTTTACGGTTGGTACAACATATAAACAATTTCAAAGTGCATTGAAGTTTTCAAAACAACCGGTAGGTACGAGGGTACGTTAAATATTAGTACTTTACGCTACTTTTTTGCTATAAATAATATTATGAATACTAGATTTTATATTATCGGCTTCAAAATCGTTTTTTTATCAGCAAGTATTTTGTTAGATTTCAATAAACATCTTGTTAGAATTTTTGTAACCACTTTCCATTACCCGATAGATGACGCTGACTCGACATTTAACATTCTTAAATCTACTGACCGACAGGTGGTGCTAGGCAATATTTGAAAATGGATTAATTTTGCATATTTCGACGTCATTACATCAACAAAAATATGTATTTTTATATCTCATTCAATAATATCGTTCACTTTCGGGCTTTGGCAGCATTTATGACTAGTAAAAAAATAATATAACTGGTGATTAATGATAATACGAAATTATTTTCGTGTTTAAAGAAACAGAATTTTATGTCTTTAAAGAATTAGGTTGGTAAATATCTACAATAAGTATTGTTCAATCTTCTTGGACCAGCAAATCGCTAAAATAATTCTATTGTTTGCAGCGTTTCATCACGTTTCAACCTTGATGTTGCGCCTGGGAGACGGTCATTATCTCTATTGTCATTATATATATGTGTTTACACGATTTACGGTACTTCAATTGACCCGTCAATAGTTCTACCATAACATAATAGGTTTATCATTTTGTATCTTAAATTCAAATAAAAAAATCTCTCAAATCGGACCAGTCCAATTGCTTTGTGAACGTCTCCACAAACAGTACAGTGTGTGAATACAGTGATAATATGCATTTTGATTTTACTTTCCATAACTCTGGACAATCGTGATATTAATTCAGTTATAAGTAAAACAAAATCTCGTTTCGCGATGTAACTGAATTCCGAAGGGCTCGATAGATCTGTCATACAGGGTCTGTCGCAAAAGTATCGAGAAAAAATTCCTGACTGCGCTAGAAGAGGTAGCGGGATGCGCCGAGTGGTGGGGGTGGTAGGGGGAAGTCGCAGCTACCAAACGCGCTGCTGCTCAATTCTCTCCGAGCAACGGTAGAGCTAGCACAGTGATTCGCGCAAAGTGTGTTTTGTCGTGGCGTCGGAAATCAAGATGCAACATTTGCTGGAGCAGCGGGCAGCCATCAAATTCTGCGTTCGGCTGAAAAAAACCGGTATCGAGACACTGGCCATGATTCGGGAAGCCTTCGGAGATGAACCCATGTCACAGGAAAGAGTTTACGAGTGGCACAGACAATTCCAAAACGGCTGGGAATCAATTGAAGACGATGTGCGCATTGGACGACCGTTGACTTTCAAAACTGATGACAACGTCACAAAAATGAGGGAAGTGTTACAGTCTGATCGTTGTCTCATTGTCCGCTTAATAGCGGAGAAGTGCAACATGATAAATAAACGGTTGCGTGAAAGGATTCGCCGAGTTCAAAAGGAGATCGCCAACACCTGGATTTTGCATCACGACAATGCCCCCTAACACTCAGCTTTCGTCGTCCAGGAGGTCCTCGCTAAGCAAGGCATGGCGACACTGCCGCAACCGCCGTACAGTCCCGACTTCTTTTTGTTCCCCCGCATCAAGCGAAGCCTAAATGGACACCATTTGGAGACGTTGGATGGGGTGAAAACCGCTTCGACGCAGTGCCTTAAGGGGGTTCCGTCTTCTGCCTTCCAGGGTGCCTTCTAAGACTGGAAGAAACGCTAAAAGTGTATTGACGCCCAAGGGGCGTATTTTGAAGAATTTTAAGTGTTTGTACGTTTATTGGCAATAAATTGTCTGAAAAAAGAATTTACTCGATACTTTTCCGACAGACCCTGTATTTCCATATTTGCCGCCTGGAGAGCAACTGACCGAACGACTGTCAATCGCATGACAAAACGATCATAGAAAGAAGAGGAGCACAAGAAATGCCATGTGGGCGTGTTTCGTGATCCAAAGTCTGTCTCGGGTCTTTAATTTCTAATACAAAAAAAAATCATCATCATTTCATTTCAATCAAATGGAATAGCAATATATAATACAGGCAGTGTAAGAGAGACATGGCGCTGTATTTTCAATATTTTCATTGGTTCTCTCTGGACTAGAAGTCAAAGGCACACCGGCTTCCATTTAAATCTACGTGAAAGGCACTTCCAGTGCCCATTCTTTATTCTATCAATCCACTACGTCAATGGCACTTGTCAATGCGGTCAATCAAAATTCTTATCAATACGCTATCAATAAGATGTCGCAATAATTGTCACTCGCTTCAATTACCACTGTAAACGAACAATTGGCCGCATAAATGACGTAAATTCACGTAAACATTAACAATTTGAAATTGACTGCCTCAGGGCGCTTTAGGCGTTTATTGGTAGAAAATTATTACCTCCGTAAAAAAATAACCCATATATAATAATTGGGTACCTACCTACATTTTTTTGTATCTACCATCAACAGTGTTTTGTTAAAAATGATTACGTGAGTGGGTTTGTTTGTTATTCTATTATTTCCAGGGAACGCGACCCCCAACCAAATTGACTCGATGAACCAAGCTCTTCCATTCCTCATGGTCCTGCGCCGCATGGACAGCTGTGGATACGGAAGCGTCGCACTCTCGTGAAATTTGAATAGTCCAGCATAAAATCATACGAATTTGTACGAAAAGTCTTCCCATTTTCTCTACCCAGAGTAACATAACAATATTTTCACACTAAACTCAAATTTTAAACCTTGCCGTTTTTTTAATAGGGTGTAAGGTTTAAGAAATATAGATCTATCCGGAACCTTGCGCTCTAATACACTGAGCTGTAGCTACCGCAATCCGTCCCGTCATTTTGATCGCTATCATATTCGGATATATAAGAATTGTCAATACCATCTTTAATTAATTCCCTTAAATTTTTGGCTGCTATCTTTTTACGATGACTACAAGATTCTACCCGAATTTATCCGTAATCTTTTTTAATAGTGTCTCGGATACACCTATCCGATTTTTAATTATATGGGACATCTGCTGACTTTTTCTAAAAGTCTAGGATTAATATCGGTCATATATAATAATAATAATAATGTTTTTATTTAATTTCTAATACAATTACAAACATGTTATATTTAATACGTAAGAGAAATTACAGGTACTTATTTAATATTTGTAAAACAATGTTCAAGGAAAAAGAAATATACTAAAAATAAAAAAAATAAATTCAGAGATATTTAAATAAATTCAGGCAGTGGTGAAGATCGCGTCAATGAGAAGAGATTCTTTCAAGAATCAATAGAATTTCCCTTTTGAATCTTTCCTCACTGACGCAAAATATGTCAATATCCTGTGAGATTTTGTTCAGGAGCAATATACTCCTCCCCACCGGGAGAACCATTGGCAGGTTGGTTCTACAGGTAGGAAGATAGAATAATCTATGACGACGCTGTCTTAGATAGTCATCAGGAACATAAAGACTTATGCGTTCCAAAATAGCTGAATTCTCTATGGAGCCTCGCAGTAGTCTAAAAAAGTGGGTAGCGGCATACCCCTCTCTTCTGAGCTGCAGGGAGTGAAAATCAAGCATGCCCAGAAGAAAGTTAGTTGGATAAAGCCACGGATAGAGTCCGTACTCCCTCATGTAAAGAAATCTCAAAAACTTTTTCTGAACCCTCTCTAACATGAGGGAGCACCCCATCTCGTGAGGATTCCAAATAGCCGACCCACTCTCCAGCCTACTACGGACTAAAAGAAGTATAATATTCTAAGAGTACGAGTATCCCGAAAAACCCTCACGGTCCGAATGTCAAAACCTAACATTTTTAATGCAGATTGACATACCCCTTCGGTATGAACACGAAACGTAAGTTTACTTTCATACACGATTCCAAGATCCTTTATAGTAGAAACACGTTTGAGATTATGACTGAGCATAGTATATCTGTGGTAGGTGAGACTAAATGCTCTGGTGAAAGACAGGACTACGCATTTTGAGATATTGAAATAAAGCTGATTTCGTAGGCTCCATTCAGAGATATTATCAATGTCAGCTTGAAGATGTAGGCAATCTAAAATATTTCTAATTAGTAGAAATAATTTGAGATCGTCAGCGAAAAGGAGAAAGCGAGAAAAACGGATGACTTTAGCAATGTCATTAATGAAAATAGAGAAGAGAAGAGGCCCTAGGATTGACCCTTGGGGGACCCCAGAAAAAACAAGAAAATCAGCGGATTGAAAAATTCCGTGTGTGACAAATTACTTCCGGTTTTTGAGATAACTTCTAAAAAACTTTAGCATACGTAGGGAGAAACCCATTTGGGCAAGTTTTGTTAGTAAGATATCGTGATTCACGGTATCAAAGGCTTTGGAGAAATCATTATACGAACAGTCTACTTGGTATCCACTATCTAGGGACCTAGCAACATAGTCAGTGAAAACCATCAGATTGGTTTCAGTAGATCTTCCTTTTCTGAAACCATGCTGTTCGGGGATAATATATGCGTCTATTTGAGGTACAATGAATTTATGGATTAGTTTTTCAAATAGTTTAGCAGGAGCTGAAAGTATGGCAACAGGTCTATAATTCTCGATTGACTTTTTGGAACCATTTTTAAAATAGGACATATTTTTGAAATTTTCCATAATTCTGGAAAAGTGGAGGTACTAATAGCTAGATTAAATATAAAAGTTAAAGGTGCTTTGAGGAATTCACCGCACCCTTTAATAAAGAATACGGGAACGAAGTCGGGGCCGATAGAGTGCGAGTTCTTCATGTGTCTTATGGCATTCATAACATCAGATTCCGTAAATATACATAAGTCAACGTCAGAGGCTCCTCTGGTATTAAATGCGGCAGCATTATTAATATCTAAAAGTGGAGGATCTCTACTGTAGACAGATTGAAAATGATCAGCAAACGCGTTTGCCACACCCGAGCCATGAAATTCCTGATCACCTTTCATCATGGTATCTTCAAGACCACCATCCTTTCGAAGGGTTTTTATGTAATGCCAGAACATCTTGGGATCGTGCATGATGTTACCTTCGATTTCAGACACGTAAGCTCGATAGGCCACTCGAACCACGCGCCTAACTAATGCCCGGTAAAAACTAAAAAGATCGTATTCACTCTGAAGTCCTCCTGCCTTCCAACGCTTGTGAAGAGCACACGTTCGGCTCCAATTTCAATGTATTCCCAATCTTTAAGACTCTCTAAGGAGCAGCCGCAGAACCATACTCACTGAAAATAAAGGGAGGGATATTCTTTGTAGAAATTAATATATCCTTCCAGCCTTTAAGTATTTAAGAGGTTAACTTTCCTACTAGAATAAGCAGGTAATATCAACTCTGTTTATTAGTTCCAATTTCCCATCCTTCAAACTTTCAAAACATGGTCTGATGGCGTGGAAATCATAAAGATTGTACCGTTATATTTATAATAATTGCTTATTGCCATTATAATAATAATAATAATAATAATAATAACAAAGCATTTATATAGCGCAGTTTTGTGTTATTTCACTTCAAGTGCGCTTAACTCTAAATAAACTTAAACATGATTAAATAACTCCATTCAGTGGTAATCCTACAGTGCTACTTTTACATACTATTTATACATTCTTAACATATTACATACATTCTTGCTTATTCTTAATATTACTCTTACAGTACTCCTTAGGTGCATATTCATAAAAAAAATTTACATTATATTATACAGTATACATATGGCTATACAACAATAATACATTCACAATATTACTACAAAAATAGTAACATTTTAAGACAGGAGTCGGGTTATGTTCAGCAATAACGGACTTCACATAAAAATTAAAAAATATATATACGGAGGAAACCGAAACCAAACAACTACCAGAGGCTCGAGGAAATGACTTTTTATAATAAATTGAAAATAAATTAAAATTTATAGAGAGAAGGATTTTTTAAATAAGTTTGTTTTTAAAGCCCGTTTAAATTCAGTCAATTTATGGACATTAGTAAGAGCTGGGGGAAGTTTATTCCAAATGAGAGGGCCATTTACGCGAAAAGAGCGATCATAGTAGACGGCTCGATTTGACCTTGAATGTTCAATTAGACGATTAGTAGCATCTAGATCTGCTGACCTCAGAGTAAGCTGTCTATCACTTAAGTCCTGTCGGATGCATAGTTCAGATATATAGGCTGGCGCCATTCCCTGCAATGCTTTGAAGGTCAGTAAGCAGATCTTGAACTCTATTCTTTCAGGGCATCGAAGCCAATGAAGCTGATCCCTTAGAAGTGGGGTTATATGACAATATTTAGATTCACCAAATATCATTCTCGCCGCAGCATTGAAGACGGACTGGATTCTATTGTATTGTTTTTGAGGGAGGCCAGCATATGCACTATTACAATAGTCCATACGTGAAACAACGAAGGAATTTATGAGTGATTTTGCTCCATCAGAGGGAAGGCATCTCCTGATTGATTTTACCTGCCTAAGATGGAAAAAACCAGAACTTACAGCTTTTGTAATTTGCGATTCAAGAGAAAGACTATTGTCTATAGTGAAACCTAGGAATTTTATTTCTGTAGAAGGAATTATATCTGTATCCTGAATACGTATTGGATTGGAATCAAGGAGGCCTTGCCTTCCAGGGGAAGCTATCCAAATAAATTCTGTCTTTGCTGGATTAAGTTTGAGTTTATTGACAGACATCCAACTTGAAACCGTATTAATGAAGCTAACTACCTCATTTTTTAGGACGTCTTTTTCATCCGGGGAACAAAATTTAAAGATCAGACGATCGTCTGCATAGCCTTGTGATTCAAAGCCAGCTGAGTGAATGAGGTGTTCAAGACGATTAGTATAGAGAATGAAGAGAATGGGACCTAGGACAGACCCCTGGGGAACTCCAAATTCAATGGGAGTTTCAGGTGATCAGCCATTATAGCGTAAGGCGGTATTGTTGTTTAAAAATTTGGAAAATTCTGTGATTTTTATTATAGTGTAAAATTTCCTAAACACGCCTGTCTAAACCGAAAAGCGATGTTCATAAAATTAGCCGAGTTATTGAACTTATACCTAGTGTGGTTGGAAACACAACTGTGCGAGTGGCTGAGAAGTAAAGAGGACACACGCAACGAGAACGTAAAGGGAACAAAAGCAAGGAATGAAGGAGGAAAACCCTAACTGACAATAATATAAAGAGAGAGAGGAAGAAGCTGCTCATGGCCCTTGGATGACTGATTAACCGGTAAGTATCAATAATTAGAACTTCCGGAAGACTGGTTGCCAATGATTGGTGTATTCTAAGCATCGTTGTATTCAAATATACGAAACCATGTCAGTGGATATATTGAGTGCGCAAAATTTAAAAAAGAAAACTCGAATGGTAAGTTTTAGGTAACATGTAGGTAAAAGTCAGAGTAGGTACGGTCCAATCAGTCCAATCCCTACGAGAGACTCAGCAGCTCTGTATGAATAAATCTAGGAACTTCTGCAAACTTCTAGTTACCTTGCTGAGATTACCACGCAAAAAGTCCCACCAGTAAAATGATATCGCTATAAATATTAGGGGATTGTTGGGGATTCAGATCTGGAGGCCTATTCTGGTTCTTTTTAAGGAAAATTCATTATCCTTTTCCTTAGGCTTAGACATTTTGTCTGCGATCCCGATTACATGTCAATGACAATACATTTTTAAAGCAGTTAGTGATTTAATTATCACAGTACTTACTATTCAAAATTATAGATGTATCACACATGTAGTTTATTTTTACTTACTAATTTTGCACTTGTAGTATATTATAATTTTTGGAATACAGCATTTGATATTACATTTTTTAATCACTTTTCGGGCTTTTGGCTTTACAATTATAGCGATTTCATTAATTCCGTTCATTTAATAGCATTATTATGCGACAAATGACTCACTAATAATGTCACTAATACTTACATAATATTATTTTTTTGTTTTTGTTAAAACTACACAAATATCGATATTTTTAAAGAATGTCGTTCGCTGAATGACAGCTGTCATCCGAAAGAACCGGAATCGCAATTAAGCAAGAAATCTTTAAGACTAAGGAAAAGTATAAGGAATTTTCTTTAATAAGGACCAGTTTAGGTCTCCGTAATTAAACTTGAGTAAAACCATTCAAACATTATTTCATTTCTAAAGCGTTGACCAGTGCAACACTAATATATTTCTCCTACCGTGGACAGCCAATTCAAGATAAATAAATTATTGAAATGTTTTATTAACATTAGATATTATTTCATGAACGCTGTATTTGCAATATTCTAGATCTTTTGGTGGGCATTTATTCATTATAAAAATAAAATAAATTCACCTAATATAACACCACTTTCATTTAATATTTTTCCTACAGGGTTCGGAATCACCGTTTCTTCATCAGGGATATTTTTAAAAAGAAAGACATGCATTCTCGGGTTACAAATAACCTGAATTTTGTTCGAAAATCAGTAATGGCTGCCACTCTTGTCAATGGTGTTGTCGTATGGACTATACTATGTTATTTTTGTTCATTGTACAAAATTATCAGTCGGCGGGTAAAAGTTAAATACCAGAAGTGTTAGGAGTTTTATAATAAATGATTTTAATTTAAGTTTGAACGTAAAAGTATGCAGTGATAATATGCCCCACTTAATCAGTGTACCAGCAGAGGCTGCCAATGAAAATCTAAGTTGCTTACTTCAAATGAAGTTGTCCAAATGAACGTTCGTCAATTTTCATTTCAACATCAGACATCTGTATTTTAAAAAATTATTTTTTTCTCTTTAATTATTTTGATATCAGATGATTCACAGGATTAATTCGGAATTTATAAACCGAATAATGAAAAAAAAACATCAGAAAAATAATACATTTTAGCTGTTACCTACACCAAAAAAACGACAGAAGATGACCGTTTTTTTTTTTAATATGAAGTACCTAAATATTTATATTGACCGTCTATGTCAATCTACGCAGTTTTTATTCTAGTACTTACTTTACACGCCTGTGTACCCATCGTTATTCCTGAAATTATAAGCCAAACGCAAGTTTTCCACAATATTTTTCAGATGTAGGGATTATGTAACACATACTTAGTTATATAGCGAGCATACATATTATCCTACTTCCTGTTTTGTGAATGCCTGTTAAAAATTACAGCTAATACTCACAAATAGTATTAACATACACCTACCTGCGGTTTGCGATTACGAAAGTAACTTTTCCTTATTATCCCTACGAAGAAAAGATATTCTGAGATATTCTGAGATTTCTGGTTTACCCTACAAATTTTCCAGTTTCTCACAGATCACCAAAAAATTAAAATATATATATATATATAAATCACACTGCACCTAGCAAATAAATTAAATATATAAAAAGAAATAGGTATCCACCTACTAATAATAACCCCCACATAGAAAAGACATATACATTTGTACATCATCTGGAGGGCGATTCCGGTTCTTTTTAAGGCTCTGCAAAACAGAATTTCTATTGATATATTACAAATATTCCTTAAAAACTGGAGGTTTTATGTACTTAAAATTTTAGATAATCTCTAATCAGTCAACGGGCTGAAAATGTAATTATATGAATTTCCCTCGATAGAAAAAAAATCGTAAACTATACTCCGAAAATTAAAAAAAACGGGTTTGTTCTGTTATTTAACATGTTATAGGTTTGAATTATAGTGTTTCTTTAAATGCTACTTAAGACATTCGTCTTGAGATTTTTGATATATCTTAAATATGTCGTGTTTTGTTAATATTTTTAGAATTGTCACTTACGCCCATTTATTGTAAATGATATTCACATTGGCGCGCTCTTTCTATCTTTCGAATGATCATATCTGCCTTTCAACAGCGGTCAGTCGGGATTCAGAGATGATGCTAGACAGACCTCTTGCCTAAATCTAAATTCTTGGAGATTAATGCGGGGCCTTAATGATTAGGAATTATCCTTTGCATCTGCGCTTCCGATTCTCTCGGATGACAGCTAGAATTCTTCCGTGAATGACATCTACAGATATGTCATTCAGCGAATGATAAATACCATCGGTGAAACATTTTTTTTATCATTCGCTTAATGACAGATCTGTAAGCATCCCTCGCGTGATGATAATAACGCTAAGTAGCCAACGATTCTGGCTGTCATCCGAGAGAATCCCTTTAAGAGCCATGGTTCCCCTTCTAATGTCTCCACTTCTACCGGTCTCCTTCTGCATCTTCTTATTCCTCCATAAAGATGCCATGTATTGTCATTTCCAAGTAATAATAATAATAATAATACTTGGATGATTTGCATAGCGCCGTTTTTGTGAAAAATCACCTCAAGGGCGCTGTACAAATACTACTTGCAAGGTACCTACAAAGCATGCTGTCAGGTGTGAACTCTAGAAAATATATGTATAATTTTAGCATTACCAATTAGATACCCACAGTATTTATCATTTATTTTGTAAAGAAAAGATTCGAAGAATGTAGGTAGACCAGTGGCGTGCATTGCTCAATGACAAAAGGTAGGCTGTGTTTTTAATTTTTTAAGATGTGGTAAGAAATGTGCATTGAATATTTGTAAATGGTCATTATAATCGCTATATAATAGCCAATTCCTCGCCTACATAGTTTAGCAAACTAATATAAAAAGAAGGGGAGAACGTTTTTAAATTTAAGATGCAAATTAAAGTGCAATTTTTAATGTCGTAATTTTTAATAAAGTTTAATTTACTAATTCTTAATTTCGTATTATATATTGTGACTTAAATTGCATTTAATGTTTAACACATACGAGTATAATGTTCAAATAACCAAGTTAACCAAGGTACATGTGTTCTATTACAAGTTAAATAAATACATAAATAATGTCGATATTTTTAACATGATAAATTCGATGTTTAAAACACTCCTTAACCATTTTTTCCATTTCTTAAAATTAATAGGTTATAACCATCGCAATGTAATTGTATTCAATCATTTTTTTTATTACTAACATTTCTATGAAAATTATATTTATTTTGTGTAAAATCCCCAATAAAATAGTATATAAATAAATAATATATTTTTCCGCTGATTAATCCAGCCATCTGAATAAATGGACATTCATGTTCCTTGACTATTCGTAATAATATGATTTTTAAGTAATATTCTTTTTATGGTTCGGTTTTCCTAGGGTAGGCACAGCTTTTCAGCATTTATGAACTGCATGCCATATGGTAGGTACCTACCTACATATTATGCCACCCTAGGACAAGTTTTTATAATTAACGATGAGATGGTAACAAAATTGGTTTAAGTAAAACCACCTACCTACCCCGACAATTAAAACAGGTTAGCTTGAGTTGTATTAGGGCTGATTGCTTGTAATTTATATTTAACATTTAGGTAGATATGTTTAAATGTTATAAACGGGACATGCATAGATACTAAATTATAATATCTACCTGTTTTAAGTTGCAAAATATGTGTAGAATGCCAACACATTTCCGTTTACAAACAAAGTCCGTTTGTCGGCACTAAGTTTTATAACAGAGACATAACAAACAATAGAGTCGATGAAACGTTCGTAAGAAAATCACGCAAAAGTCAAAACAAGACAGCAAAAAACATCTTCGTTAAGGAAATAAAGATTCCCAAAGCTAAACGCTACAAGCATGGAGATCTCGACGTTGATCTCAAAGTTAAAGAAGCTTAGTAAAAAGATTTATTTTAGCTAGTAAAATATAGGCACGTTTTAAAGTGATTTTGTTCGTAGCCTCTTGTTTCCGTTTGAAACTGGGGTCAGTTGTGATCTTTTGAAAAGTGTCTTAGTTTGAGGGTAGTCTCTAGATGAGCAGATTTTGACTTTGTAGACTGTGGTACCTACTTTGAAATAATTTTTATGGCTTCAGAAAGGGATTGAAGATTATAAATAGAAGGACGGGCGTTTAGGTAGGCTTACCTTCTGAGAAGAAATACACTATAAGCCATTACTGTCGACCCGTCGGCACCGCTTTAATGTTATCTTAGGGTGATTAAAAAAAATCGGGATGAGAAAAGGATTCCTCTGAGTTTTATTATTGGCCGAATGCTGGCCAATGGAAGGGACTACCTACTCCTAGATCTCAACTTTTTTGGATGCAAGCCCCTCTACCTGTAATTTATCGCAGGAATGGAGAATCATTTGAAAGCTGTTATTAAAATTATATACCTATCTCTAATATAAAACGGAAAATCCGTTTGTTTGATGTCTGAATCAGCCAAAGCTCTCGAACAGCGATCTCTATTTTTATGAAAATTGCTCATCCCTGTCTGTCTTGCAGATTAATTTAACTTTTTTCATTAATTGTTTTGTGTTTAATTCGTAGTTACTCCATTAAATTTTTTAGGAAACATATTTTTTTTAATTGGGTGGCAGTAAATAGAATCATATAAATAAGTCGTCTAACCACTGCTTGGAAATGGCTTTGAACGCCGGAAGAGCCGTCTCAATAATAAAAAAGCAAAACTAATTGTAGAATTTAATAATAACATTATTAAATTTGATTTAGGTAAAGAAAATACCTTTTTGCAGCTCATGGCATCATTTCCACCATCAGCTTTGATTTTTTCTTTAATCTATAAAAAATAGAAAAGACTTCATACTGTCAATGTTACCTATCTATCTACCAAAAACTCAGATGAAACCTGCTAACGTAAATACAAGAAAAGAAAGTGTAATATAATTTACATTATGCAAATAATATTGGCACTGATGAAATTACCAATAAATTAGGTATTTTAATTTAAAGACGTTGTCGTCATAGCCCAAAAAGTCCTCAGAGGGAACCTAAGCATGTACAGAACACTGTGTTTTATTCCTTGCGATAGCAAGCTCTATTTTTTGTAAGGTCCATCCAACAACCAAATAAAAACCCTCAGATTTTTTTACTGTAACTCTACGGAGGAGGCCCTGTGTGAAATGGCTGTAAATACGTATATGAATATAAGAAATTAAAAATTTGTGTGAGTTATTTATGAATCAATCACTCATTTCAGGAATTGGAACCGCAACCTCCCTAGTCAGGAGTAGCGGTTCGTGATATTTTAGTGTGCTAATGTTTTTTTTTTCAAAAACACGATCTTTGTATGAAGATTTTCAGGAAATTTCAGTTTTGGCGGTGCGCTTCACCGGTTTTCTAAGAGATCTCCATAAAAATAAATCATTTTCGGCTGCAACAACATCAATAATGTCGAAGTTTTCAATCTTAGCACTCAAGCAATAAAAAAGGCCACGAGCCGCCACTGCTCCTGACTCAAAGCGCGTTAGGTCACAACTGATGAGAGCAATTCTTCATGGGTGCCATTTAACTCATTTGATTTGTTGGTACAATAAGGTAGGTAGGTGCCAGTGGCGTGCATTGCTCTATGACCAAAGGTAGGCTGTGTAATTTTTGTGAAAATGAGCTTTCTATAGGGTGGGCCATAAGTTTTTGTACTTTTGAAATCGGGGGAACAGGAGGGGGGAGAGGAACGCAGTAAGTGGCATGAAGGTGCTCGGTTCTTGGCAATTTAGTCGCCAAGGATCGCTTCACGGGGGGACATACCGCGTTCCGTATAAACTATTATCTTCTGATGATTGTTAACACCAACTTCATGAAAAAATAAGTTTGTCCTGAAATTTGTCCAATTTTTGTTATCTTTCAATATCTTTTTATGGTCGTTTTTCTTAGAGTAGGCACAGCTTTTCAGCTTTTATGAACTGCACACCAGTAGTATGTGCCATGATTATATTGCAACATCATTCCCACTCCGTACATAGATACTAAAACCGATGAATACACAAGCAGGACGTGGGTATATATTATTTACCATGTACGACCACATACGATATATAAACTACTATAGTGTACTATGATCGCGCTTTTTATATATCGGGCCCGGTCATCTGGAATAAGCTTCCCCCAAATATTGCTAAGATCCAGAATTCAGCAGAGTTCAAACGGGTATTGAAAACAAAATTATTAAAAAAATCCTATCCGACATAAAACATAAATTCATGTACGAGTACGTAGAAACAGAATTTCAGGACATATTTTCTTTTAATCCTCCATAGCTTATTTAGTTGCGGTTTTCTCTCCTTGTTATTTAATTCCATTAGTATTCAGTGAAAAACCATGTATATAATGTCATATAATTTTATCTTGCTTTGTTGTTATTTGTACCTACTTTATATTTGATTATTTACACCCTTAGTTAATAAATTGTTATTTTATAATACCTGCTCATGAATATTTTATGTCATGGTTTTAATTTGCATATTGTATATATATTATAATAACCGATATACTATGTAGTATATCTGTTATTTTACAATTATATTAGGTTAGGTTAGTTAGTGTAAAGCGCACTTGAGGTGAACCTTCACAAAACTGCGCTATAGAAATTAACTCTTATTATTATTATTATAAAACGTAGATCAATACAACGCGTTATTCCCACCTGATGTACGTGTACCACCGGTTCTGAACCCCGAACACGAAGCTACATAATAAGGTCGGGAACATCTGCCTCGAATACATAAGAGAGGGATTGATGTCTTGATAGATTCCAGATATCGATTTTATTGGACAAGGGCTTGGTTAAAACTTAAACAGTCATATTTTATGGACATAAAAGCGCCTCTCTGAGAGACTTGTCCAGTGTCTAGCACCCACCTGAAATGTATAAAAGTCGCGGTGAAAAATGGGAACAGTTTTATAACTCTCGTTAATCAAAAGTTTGAATTACGATTTATAATTCTGTTTCTAGGAATATATACCTTCTTAATTTTTTTGGTTGCAACTTGGTTAAGG
Organism: Halesus radiatus; assembly: GCA_022606495.2. Lineage (NCBI taxonomy): Eukaryota > Metazoa > Arthropoda > Insecta > Trichoptera > Limnephilidae > Halesus > Halesus radiatus. The sequence goes on along the minus strand of JAHDVE020004423.1, from coordinate 87,083 downwards.
GATACCTGGGAGAAAACATTGTACGTTATTAACAAAATTTCTCTATTTACGTATCTATTTATTAATTGTTATTTTGTTTAATTCGTAGAACTCCATTTAATATATCTTTTATTTAAAGCAGATTTATCATCTTATTATTAAGTTTTGCAAGTATATTAGATTTTTATTATTATGATAGCTGTTTCGGCAATCAAAGCCGTTTTCAAACTGTGGTTAGGCCACATTGAGATCATATATAATCGGTTTTAATCGAAAATATTAATAAATCATTTCAAACACCACAAAAATTAAATTTGGGTGGGAGTAAATAAAATCATATAAGCAAGTCGTAAGGGCATATTTTTTACTTTAACCAAATGGTGTTCAGATATTAATGATAAGTACTTACTTACTTACCGAAATGAGATAATTCTACATCATATTATATAACAGTTTTATATTTAAACTTTTTTAAATATTTAACGCTTTGCAAGGAATTTAAATACACGGAAAGTCTCTTTTGTTGTATTTCTGAAATGCATGTATGAAAATAGCCGTTTATTTTATGTTAAATCAAAATAAAACAAGTCGAATGTGAAGCATAATCTCAAATCTGAACATAGGCATGTGTATGCTTACAATAGTTTCAAAATCGTCATAAATCTACAAAAATATTATTTTAACATTGAAATTAATGATATATTTGTCGTACCAGTCATTTCAACAGTTCGTTTGTAAATATCTTCTAAGTTGAACACGAGCTTCCTCGCTCGAAATTCTGCTAATTAGCCCAAAAATACGCAGTAAGTAATTCGCATCCCGGGTTTCACAATTTGTTAATTCATTTTAAGAAAATTGAAGCAATGATTATATAAATTTGAAAATTTGTGATTGGAGTAATACTTGTACGCAGATTTCTGAACATTTCAACAAACAGAAAACTTCAAAGACAATGTTAAGAGCTTGGTGTTGTCATATATTGATTTTTTTTAGTTCTAATTGATTAAATTTTTCGATTGTTTTGCCGCACTGTAAGTTAATTTATGGCTAGGTACCTACCTACTTGCATCTTACCCGAGGTTCAAAGCTTTATCGTTTTTCATTACCCCAGGGTTTTTAGAGTTTTAGGTAGGTACCTACTCCTTCAAGTTTTCAGTTTTATGGTTAAGATTTATTATATATCAAGAAACCGATAGCCGTTAAGTACATAAATCAGTGGATAGATACTACAACCCTTAATTTGATCGGTAGGTACCTAGACGTCCATCTTTCTTACGCTTTTTTAAATTAGCTAGAGTCCCAAACACTGGAGAGGTGCTGATTAAATCTTAAGTGTTTGATAATATTATCTGTAAATGAAGAATCTAAATATCGTTAGCGGCGTTGGAGAAGTACGCACTTAGTCGCGACGATTAACCCCCGTTATCTTCCCGACAACCATCTTCCCGACAACGACTCGGGAAGGGTTATCTCATCCTCTGTTTACCTCGTAAACTTCTACTTCCATTGTGAATCTATTTCCTGAAGCGGCAATAAAATGCTCTCGTATAAATCCAAGAGTAAAATTGATAGTTTGAAACATTTCGACTGGGATTTATGTGACAAGTTGATTTATAAAACAAACATTAAATAAATTATAATGGGGTCCAATGCACAACCTCGCTTGGGACATTGCGGGTTGTCGCCGTCTGTTTGTATATTGCTTTTTCTTGGTTTTTTCTATCTTATGTGGCCTTTTTTAGGTAAAATAACAGTTTATCAATGTAGACAGGTACATAAACATAATAGGCTTCCTGTAACGTAGGTCCATTGTTGTATAATTATCTCTTGACAAATGAAAGGCCCATTACAACAACACTTGGTTATTTCTTAAATAACAGGTAACATGGAAATTATTTATAATCGATTTGGAGAGCCAGGAAGCTAAGCTCCTTTCCAATAAATGACAATATTCTGTCTGGCCCACTAACCTCAAGAGCTCCCTCGTTTGAACCGTCTCATGGACAGTACTATCTATGTGGAACTATCGACACCAGCATTGGCATCGTGACGGATTTTCCGTCATTTCTGATGGATTGGAGTGCCTCCTAAACGAGAGAATTTTGTGTCTAACGGGCTTTGTAAGATAACGGATTTTCTGGCGGATTTGAATGAAATTATTTATTGGAGAAAAAACAAAGTAATTCCCGGAATTACTTGAAATAATGGGTATTTAGTTGAATTACTTTATACCACTGGCAATTTTTTCAGAAATTTTTTTTTGCCTAATGCGGGTACTTGCAAAGCCTCCCCTAACCCTAACCTAGGGAACTAGGGATATTGTTTTGTTTACTGAAGATCTATGTATTTGTGGTCGTATATCCCGGTCAAAAATAATAATTGTACCAGTCGATACTGATTGAAACATCTTATGGTACATCTATCAATAAGATGAAACGTAACCAAGATCAACCACCTAAGTCTACATTACAATTTGATGACCGGTGATGTCATGCGGTGAAAATTAACCCCTTCCCCCTCCCCGGTCGTCGATAGCTGTTAGCTGTTGCGCCTTTTGTTGGTGATTTTAGTGCTTAAAATCAGCGGAATATCTGGCGTATATCTAAGTCAGTTTTGACGGGAATCTGACGGAATTTAAATACATTCTAGCGGAAATGTCGATTCCAAGATGGCAACGCTGACCGACACTAAGATACTACAATACATACTGAAATACTGCCAATATCTACATATTCCAAACCTCTCGGCCCTACATCATACCAAAAATAATTAGTTCTGTATGTATTTGATATGTATTTGTGTAAAATTAATCCATACCTCATTTCAACGTTCAGTGAATAAATATACAAATAAGTAATAAAAATACTATTATAATAATTTGGTAATTTTTATAGCGTCGTTTTTGTAAAAAAAATCACCCCAGGGGCGTTGAACAAATAGCATCTTAGGCTTTATCTATTTATTTACAAACAGAAAACATGGTCACTTCAGATAAACACAGTTTTATTAGAAAGTTATTACAGGTAATAATATTACATCTAGGCAAGTAAATAATTGAAAGAACTAACTAACTATTACACCGTTTCTCCTCAGGGGTAGACGGAGAGGATGGACCGCCTAACTACTCAGTCTTGGCACATACTCCTTGCTTCATACATACCCTTCTGTTATTTTGACTCTTGACATGGCCCGACTCAAGAATTTAGTTCAATTAATCATTTCATGTTTTCCTCGGGCGTCCCCAACTACTATTCTAAACTGTTAGTCCTATAAGTTTTTTTTTTTTTTACAGTAACTCCACACAGGAGACCAAGGAGGAAACAATTTCCCTCAAGGCCTATATCATCTTTGGGGATGCTGTGTGGAGGGTCTTTTAGAGGATAGGAAGAGGTGAACTTGGGTCTTGAAGAGACCCATGTTATATGATGGAGGAAACACAGAGGCCGGCAGATCATTCCACAGCCGAGCTGTTGAACACAAGAACGAGTCGTAGAAGCGACCCGTTCTCATGTGACAAATGTCAACCGTGTGCAAATGTTGGGCGCGCGTTTGGCGTGTTTCCCGACTATGCACCGGTGCCGAAGGGATCAATGACGCTGGTTCCTCGGAGCATCTTCCATTAAAATACCGGTAGAACAAGGACAGCATTCCCACCGACGTCTGTGCTCCAAAGATTGCAACCCATTTATTAAGATAGGCGAATCTATCAAACGGACCGCCCGTTTCTGCACAGAGTCAAGGTTTTTTTTCAGATATTTTGGGACTCCCGACCAGAGGTGGCTGCCAAATTCTACAGTGGTGCACACTTGCGATTTGTACAGGGTCAACAGTTGTGTACTATTAAAATATCTGGGGGCTCTGTACAATACGCCCAGCTTCTGAGAGGCTAACTTTACTCAGGTTTCGATGGAGACCCCATACCTGAGCTGATCACTTAAGGTTACACCAAGCATATCAATGGAGGGCTTGTTGGGAAGATTGCTTCCATTAAAGGAGACTAGATTGTCATTTCGATCCCTTTTAGACGTAATCAGACATGATTGGTCTTTGAAACATTAAATTCGACGAGGTTATTCTTACCCCAAGAGGAGACCCTCTCAAGGTAACCGTCCATTCTCTGTTTCAAAGCCCTCCGAGCCGTTGGAGTTTGTGTGCCCTTTGGGGGCTTGTCAAATAAAAAGCAATCATGGACTGTACTGTCATCCGCGTAACAATTTGTTTTTATTGAAGTAGAATACAACATATTTGATAAAACAAGTTTTATAGCGTATTTTTATAAAAATCACTTTTGCATGTTTTGTACCAAATTATCACCAAACGACGCTTTTCCATCTGCAGAAGTAGGTACATTTTTTAATAGGAGGGATTTAAAAAAAACAATTTTTCATTTGTTAGATACAATTATATTATTGATAGGGCCCTCTGGATCAATCCCACCGGCCACCATCCTCCACCGCCGCTCCACCCTTTTAAGAGTATTCTGTGTTATTTATCCTAAAAAATATGGATAATAATTCTTTGTCTTAGCATTAATACATTTTTGAATATAATGGAAACAATCACTCTATCATTTGTATTAGCGTCTTACAATATATCGTAAGGAATAAATACAGATAGCTTGTTTTTTTTTCAATTTAACATTAAATTTAGTTTTAATAATTTAACTGCATCTCTTTATATGGTCTATAAATAATGTGTAATGATAGCCTGTCCAAAAAGAAAAAATACATTTAAAAAAATATAAAATAATAATAATAAAAATAATAAACTCGTAGAATAGACGTAATACAAGAGTAATATAAGAATAGGAAGTAATATTTGTACAGCGCCCCTGAGGTGATTTCTCACAAAAGCGGCGCTATAAAAATCATCCGATTATTATTATTATTAATGTTCACTTAAACATTAGGTAACGAGGTGAACAGTCAACATTGGCATTTTTATTTTTAGATACCAATATCATATTTAATGTATTGAGGTGTTCTTTAAAAGAAATGAATGGCGAATTTATTCTTAAACTGGTAGAATAAGGGTGAAAGTAGACCGAATGATATGGAAATGAGATTCTTGAGGAGTGTGTGTGTAGTAAAACCATGTAGTTATGATGTTAGTACAGTGAACAAGATTCATAAAGGGAAGCTTAGATGATATGGGCATGTAGAGAACGAATGGAGAAAGGAAAATACATGACACGAAAGTCGATGGACGAAGAAGTCGGGGAATAACAGGAATAACGGAATAACAGAAGATGAACGTGCGTGAAGTGTTGCGTCGCAATCAATCCTTAGTTAGTCCTATCGTCAATTAATTAATACATTTTGGATTAGGTAACAAAGTGGATAAGTACCTCCGTCGAATGTTTTTTTTAACAAAGTAGAAGGAGCCTTTAATGACTACTGTGCCTATTCTTAGTTATTTTGACTATTTAACATCTCCACCAATTAACGAGGATATTTTACCGTCAGCAGAGCAAAACAAAGCAAGGGGTTTGTAAAGGATTTGATCCATTTATTTCTTTACGACTGTTGACTCCCGACAAACCCACTTATTTAAAGAGACACCACTAATTTAAAACATATTGTTCAGATGCCAACTAATTTAGTTTACCTGTGCTAGCCTGGCAGACGCCATTAACAGGTTTTACCTAAAATCTTTTCAATGTTTCTTTACGTTTTCCCAAATAAAACATAAAGCGTTCGGTACTAACTTCTAGCCCTTGATTCCAGACAGGTTGGGCCTAAATATTGCAAAGGGTTTTCAGAGAACAATGAGCCCTAAGCCTGTAAATTCATAACAATGTAAAGGGTTTTATTTTATTGCACGATTTTACCTGGTTTTCGGGTTACAACACAACAAAAACCTGATTTTGGAGTTAAATAAAGCCGTGCAATCAATACTCATCTATGTTACTGCTTGGGTTTAATTATTTCAGCTTCCATCTCAATAATGTTTTTTGAATTATTAAGTTTAATTAAGCAAACAAAATCTATTTACTACTTATTTAAAAAAAATAAATTATATGATATATGTAAAGATTGTATATGAGTATTACTTTAGTAATAAATATAATACATTTTAAGTATAAGGCATATTATATAAAATACATAAGTTTAATGCAAATAATATAAGGATAAAGTCACAGTGTTCACAGCCCTCCTCACTGGGGTTTCCTGTTCTGAGAAAACCTGCACTTTTTTTGTACTGCATATCAAGTTGTCTTAATTTAATTTTATTTTATTTGGAAAACCAACAGTTCACAATAATTATTATGTGTGGTAAATATATGTAAAAATTGAACTAATAATAAGTTTTCACTTAAGTATGAAAATTAAATTCTCTTTATAATATTTGCAAGTTGGTTATCACTCAGTTCACTCAGCCATTTAGTATTAACAAATACCTAATCATAAAATATGTTTATTAACAGCAAAAACCCCTAGGGATTTTAGAGTGGTGAGCTCTGGTATACTTAAATTTACACAGTTTTTCTCTCTCTAAAATATTCATAAATCCATCATATTGGCTTAAAAATATATATATGAATTATTTCAAGAAAATACAATCAGAGGTTTACATCGTTCAATTGTTCCTAAGTACTTAGATATTGTCTTGTGATATGTGCGTGTGACATTTCTTTCTTATTTCCTACTCATAGTGATTATAATTCAAAGACCTCCCACACATCACCTTGAGGTACATGATTTATCTCAAGACATCCTGTGCGGAGTTAATTTAAACTGGCAAATAATTATGTTAAGTAGATACACCGTACAATGTGATATTTCACGAGTTGATTCTATATTAAATTGTAAGAATAGATGAGAAGTGTATTATGCTTTAAAGAAAACCTCCGAAGCGAAGTAAACAAATACATCCAACATGTAATCGCAGAACACAGAATACGATTAAAACCTTTTGAAGTCTTGCTGATACCTATACCTACCATAATTACCAGTATCGTCTTGTTATAACGGAAAAATTCCAAATGCCACAAAAAACATTAACGGAAAGCACTTACGAGGAAAGCGTGATCGGAAGACGCCAATTATTATTCAACTAGTTTGAGGAACTGATCCGGGACCAGTACTCCATTTATTCCATGTTATGCATCGTAACATTTAAAAAATAATTGCCACAGCTTCCTCTTGACAATTTCTAATCATCGCTTAACTTAATTCATGAAGTTTAGTTAATATATTACAAAGATTAAAACTCTCCTGGTGAAGGAACGGTTCTACCTAAATCGATGGCGTGTTGTTATTTATTACAAGTTGACTAAGTATCGCTAAATATTACAATTAAAACGGCAACAGTTTCAATCACTGGTCAAATATTAAAATAACTGGGGAGTATCTTTGACCACCCCTAAAAATATCTAAAAAAATGGAAATTATAAATGTGTTTCTATTGTGTATTTGCCAAAGTGACTCAAAATCGTGATACAGTACATGCAAATACAATGCTTAATTTAATAGTGTCTCATCACAAAGCACCGACTGTTTTCTAAAACTTTTAGATAAACGTATTTAATACTACCCAAGACTTTTCAAAAAATATATATGTAATACAATATGCGGCTTTGAAATGAAACGTGTAAAGTTGGTATGTGGGTTGGACCAATGCGATGTGGCTTCAATCTCCCCGCCTACATCACCCCGTGTCAGTGTTAGTTATCTTTCGATCATCGTTACTAACACCGACATCATGCAGCTTTTGATGGGAATAGAACGATTGTAGATCGCAGCAGGTAGAAAGGTAGATATGTACCAACCCAACAATGGCCGCCCCTTTTTTTCCCTTTCGGCGCAATAAAATTATTGTTTACTTCTAGAATAAGAGCAAATTGAGCGTAATGAGAAAAATTCTTGCCGTGATCGATTTTGGATTGAATGCGGTTTGGCTACTGCCATGGTTTGATCACAAATCGATGGGAACCGAGATAATGTGCGTACATGGCCGCCATAACCATAAAATACGGCATATTAATTGACTGCGGGAATAGTTTTTATTCGGTTTTATGTACTCGCGTACTTTTATATACCTAGACTTTTGAGGCTTAGTGATATCACTTATAGAGAGGCATCTATTGTGTCTTTCAGCCAACAGTAAAACACATAATACTGCTGATGACGAATTTTCGTTTTTGAAAGATAATTATTTAAAATGTGTAGGTACTTAATACTTAGCCGATTTTTATACCGCCACCTTTGTGAAATATGACGATCGGGTGTACGAACCTAGAAAAGAACTTTATTTTGAAAGTACATTATTAAATTTATTACGTAAGGTATATCCATAACATATTTACGGATGTCACGGGCTGTGAAATCGTTCCGATTTGTGAAAACCTAAGTTTTGCACATCATTTTTTTCAATTGACACGGGCTACCTTGAAAACAAGGTTTTGCAACATAATATTCGCTGTCGTGTTTTATCCTCAGTAGACAGAAGGCTTTTAGCTATACTTCTGATAGCTCCGTTGTAATCTCTCCCTCTTTCTTGAAAAAAAAACGTATGCAAGAATAATAGAGTTAGCACAAGGTCATGTTATTTCACACGTTTAGTAAATATTTACGTCGGTACATCCACGTACATGTAACGAGATTAATAGTTTTGCCATGGCCGATTACTCAATATAATATAATTAATTAGTTAAAAATTATACGTGGGTAGCAGGGACTTACCAAGAAATTAAATCTTAATAGGTAGGAACGACGTGAAGTGGCGGCTGGACCTTATTTAATGCGAGTGTTGCTACACTTAACACACTGGGAAAACTTATTAATTGATAGGTAGGCACTTTTGGGTGTTTAAGAAATACTTCTTCATATTTTTAATCATCGAAGATAATATTAACAACTCCGAAAATGAAACATGTACCGAAATGTATTGAAACCGAAAAGACGTAATAGGAAAGAAAAGGAAAATATAACGGTAGAAGCTGGGACTCGAACCCAGGACCTAATTGTCTTTCCGGGACCCTGATAGACAACGAGGTCCTGGGTTCGAGTCCTTTTTCTTTTCTATGTCTTTTCGGTTTCATGTTTCATTTTGAGAGTATTTCGTAATATTTTCAGTGATTAAAAATATATTATCTTGAGGTTTATAAGTTTCAATAAATGATTTATACTATTTATGTATATTCTTCTTTTGTGTCGTTCATATCAGAGTGACTAACAATTTTAGATTATTTATCGATTTTTATATTTCAGACTCTTTCATAAATAATAATACATTTTTAATGTTTGTGAATACTCCAGCTTTATTCGGGTTATTGTTAGCAAGTAGGGCAGTTTCTTAAATTTTAAATTTTATTTGAATGCACTCTCTAGATCTGATTCTACGTTTTTGATTTCTTACTTCGCTTAGAAATGTTTGTTATTTTACCCTATTTATTATCCTTTTTTCTTAGAAAATCTTTTTAATTTATTTTCAATACTTTACTAACTACAATATTGCGAAGATTTTAAATGTTATATTTTCATTAAAATTTTAATTACTTTCGTACATAAACTTTATCTTGTTTTTAATTTCTTTCAATGCACCTATTATAATTTCTTCGAAAGATGCGTAATCACTTCGTAGCGTTATAAAAAACAGTGTCTTAAATTAGCTGATAGTTAGGCCGGGCTAGCTCAGGGTTTTTTTTTTTAAATAAAGTTATGAAGTTGTGAATTCTTGCTTATCGTTTGGGTGCCATAATTGATTTGACAGCGAAAGTAATGCCTTAATCACAAGTTACTATCTCTAAACAATGAAACAAAGAAAAATTCCTTTGAAAATTTGATTTCATTCCAAACATTTAAAACGTATCTAAGTAATAAAGTTCTTAAGTAGGTACCAACTTGTGTTTTCGAATTTGAAAATATTCTACCCAAACAAACCTACTTTTGAATATGTAATCTGTGGCTAACCAGAGCGGTTTATCTATCTAGCTTTTAATACAACATGGCGGGTTCAATGTTTTTCATACTAATTTTAAAACGTTAAAGCAACAGTTTTACATATTGGATTTCATTCAAACTACTCTCTAAACCTTTCCGGCACTAATAAAAACAAACTGTACTATTTTCAGCAAAATCAGCAGAGTAATTTTCGAGAAAATCGCGGACAGATAGACATACAAATATTCATTTTTACATGTTACCACATTAAATACCGCGCTTTATTATGTTTAAAACTCTTGTATTTATGTCATTATTACATTATATTATAATAAATAAATCAATAAAATATATCATTGCGATCCCTTCTTTCAGATATTTTTTTTTTTTTACAGTAACTCCACACAGGAGACCAAGGAGGAAATAATTTTCCTCAAGGCCTATATCATCTTTGGGGATGCTGTGTGGAGGATCTTTTAGAGGATAGGAAGGAGTGAACTTGGGTCTTGAAGAGACCCATGTTATAGGATGGAGGAAACACAGAGGCCGGCAGTCATTCCACAGCCGAGCTGTTGAACACGAGAACGAGTCGTAGAAGCGACCCGTTCTCATGTGACAAATGTCAACCGTGTGCAAATGTTGGGCGCGCGTTTGGCGTGTTTCCCGACTATGCACCGGTGCCGAAGGGATCAATGACGCTAGTTCCTCGGAGCATCTTCCATTAAAATACCTGTAGAACAAGGACAGCATTCCCACCCGACGTCTGTGCTCCAAAGATTGCAACCCATTTGTTAAGATAGGCGAATCTATCAAACGGACCGCCCGTTTCTGCACAGAGTCAAGGTTTTTTTTCAGATATTTTGGGACTCCCAACCAGAGGTGGCTGCCAAATTCTACAATGGGGCGCACTTGCGATTTGTACAGGGTCAGCAGTTGTGTACTATTAAAGTATCTGCGGGCTCTGTACAATACGCCCAGCTTCTGAGAGGCTAACTTTACTCGGGTTTCGATGGAGCCCCCATACCTGAGCTGATCACTTAAGGTTACACCAAGCATATCAATGGAGGGCTTGTTGGGAAGATTGCTTCCATTAAAGGAGACTAGATTGTCATTTCGATCCCTTTTAGACGTAATCAGACATGATTGGGTCTTTGAAACATTAAATTCGACGAGGTTATTCTTACCCCAAGAGGAGACCCTCTCAAGGTAACCGTCCATTCTCTGTTTCAAAGCCCTCCGAGCCGTTGGAGTTTGTGTGCCCTTTGGGGGCTTGTCAAACAAAAAGCAATCATGGACTGTACTGTCATCCGCGTAACAATGGATTGGTGCACATGTCAAGAGGTCATTGATGTGCAACAAAAACAATGTCGGAGATAGAACCGATCCTTGTGGGACGCCAGCATTTATTGAATGCGAGGAAGAGATGAAACCATCAGCAACCGTCTGAATCGATCTCTCCCTCAAAAAGTCGGCAATCCACGTACACAAGGAAACGGGAAGTCCGTAAGAAGGCAGTTTGTTGACAAGTCCTCGGTGCCAAACCCGGTCAAAGGCCTTAGAAATGTCCAGTGAGACCGTTTGAATCTCACCATAACGTTCCAGGCACCGTCCCCAAACATGCGTCACATACGCGAGAAGATCACCGCACGAGCGGTTCCGCCGGAATCCGTACTGGCGGTCGTTAATGATTTTGTTCTTCTCGAGGTATGTAAGCAGTTTGTCGTTGATCACACGTTCCATCACCTTGGACAGAACTGATGTGATCGCTATGGGGCGGTAGTTGGCTGGGTTGGAGCGGTCACCTTTCTTAGGTATAGGATGAATGACCGCTTTTTTCCAACCAGAGGGCACAGAGCCACATTTCAGGGACATTTTAAAGAGCTTTGTTAAAACTGGAGCGATTTCTGCAGCACACCTCTGCAATACCAGGGCAGGTATTCCGTCAGGCCGACTAGCTTTATTAACATCGAGCCCCCGTAAGACAAGGAGTACATCCCGATGCCGTATCCTCAGCTTTTTCATATAGAAGCCGCAGTGAGGAACCGACGGCGGGATGGCACCCCGGTCGTCGAGGGCCGAGTTTTCTGCAAACATTTTCCCTAAAAGGTTGGCCTTTTCGGTAGCAGTGTTTGCTAGTGAACCGTCAGGTCTGGTAAGAGGCGGCAGACTGGATTTGCAGAAATTGCGACCTATGGAGCCCGCTAGCGACCAGAACGCCCTGCTGCCATGCGGGCAGGCAGCTAGCTTTTTACTGATCTGTAGGTCGTGCTCAAATTTTGACCTATTGATGATTCTCTTACTGTCCTTTGCCAATTTGTTATATGCTGATCTGTTTTCTGACGTTCGAGATGTGTTGTAGGCTCGGTAAGCAGCGTTTTTTCGTCGAACTGCTTCGGAGCATTGTCGACTGAACCACGGCTTTGAACCTACGCCAGTTTCTTTAATGGTTGATTGAATGAAGCCATCCATCGCAGATGTGATGACTTCACTAATTTCCTGGGCACATCTGGACGGATTCGAAGTCTGAAAACAGACAGCTGACCATGGGAAAGCATTAAAATGCGCCCGCAGACCGAACCAATCTGCTGACCTATAGTGCCACATTTTTCTCTTCAGCCTCTCAATTGGGGGTCTGAAGTTAATAGGGATTGATGTCGTCACCAGGCAATGGTCGGACGATCCTAAAGGCGCTGCGACATCAATCCCATAACCACGTGGCTCGGTGGTTAAAAATAGGTCTAACAGATTGGAGCGGTGAGTCTGGACATCAGGAACCCTCGTAGGCTCCTGAACCAGTTGCTCCAACCCATGGCAAAGGGCAAAGAATTCCGCCTGTCGGCCAGCCGAGTTTGTTGAACATGAGAACTTCAACCACGGTTCATTATGAACATTGAAGTCCCCCAGAACAACAAACTCGGCCGAAGGGTAGCGGGGTAAGAGGTCATCAATAGTTTCGCTCAAATGTTTAAATAGCTCGGATGAGTCTGATTCGCTGAGGTTTGGTGAGCGGTACAAACACGCGTAAAATCTTACCGTACTGGCAAGACTGACGCGCACCCACATTACGTCAAATCTGGAATTTTCCAGACTCAACAGTCGCACACAGTTGACGTCAGCTCGGCTATACAAACAAACACCTCCTTTGGTCTGAACTTGCCTACGAGGGTGAAGCCCGGGCAGTCCAGATAGGAGGCGTCTGGAGGCTCAGCTATCTGCGTTTCGGAGAGGAATAAAAGGTTTGGGCTTTGGGATTGAAGGTGATGATGGACAGAATTATTATATATTATACGAGTATGTATATCACTTCTTCATGACAGTGATGTTTCAATAATAAGAGAGTCGAACACATTTGAAACTTCCGTTACTTACCGCAGATCACGTATTTAATTTACCACGATCTAATGTGGTGTTCCGCTAGATATGGTTTACATTTTCATGTATGTATTTGCAGTATCATATAGATTAAAATCGATATACGTATCTATGAACATGCATCGTTACACAGGAAGACAGGTGGGTATTACACGTTATATCATTTATACATTTTCGTCTCCTATAAAATGGTATATTACAAAAAACAATGATATTTGTAAATTTTATTGGACTTTTTAAAATTTTGCAATGAAATTTAATGTTCCAAGCTCAAGAAGCAAAAAGGCTCACGAAAATATCAAATCATTTTCAAAATATATCGTGCCAGTGTACTTTTCTGTAATAACCTAACCAATAAATTAATAGGTAGGTAAGGAATTTTGATTTATAATAATGAGACACATATAATATATATTTACTTTTGCAGGGGTATTCTTCTAATATGTTCTCTAATAGGTATATCAACCTAACACAAACAATTGTAATTTTTTATTTTTTTTTATAAAAAAACCTTAAGTAATAATATAATAAACCAACCCGAAAGTAGTTTTTAAAAACATAATAAACAGTACCGTCAGCAATAAAATAAATTTCAAACAATAAAAACAATATTAGAAAAGCAGAGAACTCACTCCCGACATCCCGACAGATTTAGTATTCATTATACCAGTCTGAGGATGCCCGTGATAAGGTGAAATCGGTCTGGTCAAAAATAAATAAGTGGAAAAAAGTTACAAAGGTTTTTTAATAAAAAAAAATCATTTTAATATGGAATTCCACCATGAATTGACAGTTTCAAAATTAGAAATAACAAACAATTGTGGTAAAAATTAAGAGGCCAAGTTAAGTAATGATCTATATATATGTAGCAGTGGCGTGCACCCCATAAAGGCTGTAAAGCTATTTGTCTTAAATGTCTTTTTCGGTGCCTTTGGTAATGAACTTGGACGCGAATTTATTCAGTTGGCCACAAAATAATAGTGTATTTAAAAAAAAAATCAATCACCAATTTATACCCGAACGTGAAAAACTACACACAGCCTACCTTTTTCCATTGAGCAATGCATGCCACTGGTATGTAGATAATATAAGCGAAATATATGTTTGTATATATCTAAGACATTAAGCAAAAATATGCAGAAATCGAAGAATTTTTAATGTACGAATATACTCGAAATGGTTTAGACCTAATTAAATGCTCGAATTAACCACAGCCATATCAAAGAAAAGATTTGAATTAACACACCCATTATAAATGTATTCATTGCCTACTGTATTCATTTATACCTTTTTATTTGACGCAATTCTAATTATTCACTAAAATAACAATAAAAGTGTAAATTCCTTAGTCACTTACAATCACAATAAGGTGAGGTTGACATGGGATTTTAGGACCCCCGTTGTCTGCGCAAACAGACATGTTTAACTTCGAATAGGTAACACAAATAAACATTTATTGTCTTATGATTTTATAAGGCTAGTATATAAATCCCTGCCGACTTTATTTATAATGAAAGATATTTGGCTTTATGGACTTCTTTTAGAAATACACCGTATAAATTATTGTACTTCTAATGAACTACCGGTGAGTTTGGGTGGGTCTATTATAATTTTCTTTTATGCGCAGTTTATGCTTTTATATGTCCAATAAGATGGAAGTGCGAGGGCAGTCATTATTCAATTATCGCCTTGATAAAGCCAAGTGCCCGTTGCCCGTCGCAATACTGAACTGGGTAGGCTGGCTTAGCATTTTATCCAGGAAAGATCGAATCCGCCAGCTTTTATTAGGAGCCATCTTCTTACGGCTGCGCGGCCTGTTTCATACAAAACTTAATTTTGGATTTGATGCCAAAATACACATCCAAACTGAATGATATATATATTTTTTAATTAAAGGTTTAGTAAATATCTAGTACGGATGAAATTTATTTTTAATTATGAATTATACGCCATGATAAAAAGATATAATTTTCTCGATTTTAGAGGCAACAAGAAAATTATTTGCGGGTTTATTGTATAAAAAGAATATTGAAAACATAAGTAGGTACTTACATAAGAATCTTATTATTTTGAAAAACTAAATATTTGGAATGAAATAAAATTTTCAAAATAATGTTTCTTTGTTTAGTGACAGTAACAATCATCACAATGCATTACTTTTACTGTCAAATCAATTATGGTACCCAAACGACAAGCAAGAATTCACAACTTCATAACTTTATACCAAAAAAAAATCCGGAGCAAGACCGTATACACATCAGCTAGTATTTAAAAAAAATACCTCGGTAATTTTTTCTTATTTTTTGTAGACAATAAAAAAACACAGTGATAAAACCCTATTCGGTTATTTGCTAATCAAACATTATTTTTTGTTTATGTTTATTATTTATTGTAATACCAAAATGAATTATATTTGAAACACGTTTTACGTATTATATTCAGATAGCTAATTTCTCTATTCATATTTAGATCGTGAGACTGTTTTGGTGAATTTTAGCACATTAGTTACCGTGAGTACTTAGTTTGCAGAGGTATTTATCAAACGAAACTGAAAACAAATGTACCCAATTAGGTAGTTTGGTACATTAATTAATCAATTGATAGATGATATAATATGAACAGTGATAATTACCCACCTCCCATCAGACATATTTTAATGTTTTCTTAGTTTAAAACTATTTCGATTCACACGTACCTATAAAGTTCTTTTCACTAGCTGAATTACCCGTCGTTACCCGGGATTATGAATGGTTTGCAGTCAAATATTGAGGTTGTGATGTTTACCGCTACCCAATAATTTTCCGCTTAAACTTAGTTAGAGCGGCAAGTGTGCAAAATTTCATCAAGAAGTACCAAATTCGCTTTAAGGGGTGGGAAAGGGGGATGGGGGTAGTTTTTCGAAATCTTGTGTAGACAATGACCTTCCTCTTATTTCTAAGGTTAGGTGTGCAAAATTTCATCAAGCTCGGAATAAAACTGTGTATTTAAAAAAAAACGAACAAAATCACATACGCTCTTATTTATATATATGACGATATAGAAGATAAATAGAAGATAGAAGAATCGACGTCATTTTTTTGTTTTTTAAGAACAAATATTCCCGGGTTATAAATTTGACAATATTTGAAAAACTCCTACTACCATCATTATAAGCTGAAAACGTTGTTTTGTAATGATGGAGGACTTACGAGTAGCCACCGAAGGAATTGAACTTACCGAGTCAGGGTGAGAACCCGACGCATTTTTCAACTCGGCTAGTGAACGGTCGTGATCATAAAACTTCCTAATCATATCTAGTCTCTAAGTTAATTTACTAAATTAAATTCTTGCATTAGAAATGTAAGTTTAATTCATATCAAATACAAAACGATTTGATTAAATTTATTGTGCGCGACGAACAACGGTTTTTCTACTAACAGCAGGATAGTGCATTGATAGTCGTGAGTCGTGATAGTGCAGCAGTCGGTGGTACCTACTGAGCAGTGGCGTGCATTGCTTTATGACCAAAGTTAAGCTGTGTATAGTTTTTCAAGTTCGGATATGAATTGTGCAATAAATATTTGAAAATATTCATTTTATTATCATCTTCCGTTAATTGTTATAGCCAACTTAATAAATAAGCATACAAATTACTTAAGCCTCCACATTCGGAATGTCCATATACATATTGCGAACCTCCCTTGAAAACTTTAAGTTTGTATGCACTTAAAAGAATAAATGTTATTTTTTTTTTAATAATCTCTATTCAGATGTCTAGTTGTAAAGCAATGAAATTCTCTCGATAGAAAAAGAAAAAAACAAAATATTCTCCGAAAAACATAAATAACACGGGTGGTTCTTTTATTTAACATGGTATACGAAAAAATTCACAGCGTTTATTTAATAAGTCAGTGGGTGTTGAGATTTTTGCTCTATTTAAATATGTGGTGTTTTATTAAAAAAATAAATCGTTAACCCCCTAAGCGCTAGTTATATTAGCGCGCCCCCTCTCTCTTCTATTTTAACATATCTCCCTTTTCAAACAATGTTCAGTTTCCGCTCGGAGGATATTGTTGGGTCTTAAAAAATTCTTGAATTTTTTTATCGGAAAAATGTGTAATTATTTTTAAAATATATTTTATTTTCTTTTTATGGTTCATTTTTATTAGGTTTGGTAGAGCTTTTCAGCAGTTATGGACTGCACGCCACTGCGACTGAGGGATGGCACCCCCCGGTGATCATACCTAGTAGTGGGCGGGCGGGAGGGCGTGGGGAGTGGGTGGGCGGATGGGAGGTCCCAGGGGTGTCGTGTCCCCGCCTAGACCAAGTTTGCGGCCCCCAGTTAGATTGTTACCCCAAAGTTTATCGGCATCTCTAGGCCACCAAATTCACGGAATCTTATGAGCTAAGTTGTCGCTTTCTAAATATAACAATTCTGTTAACTTTATTATTCACGCTTAAGTATCGCTTTAAGTGCGAAGGGAGATACATTCAAGTGTAAATTCCTTTCTTTAAGCTTAGAACGCTTGTTCCAATTTGAAAAGTGACACACTCGTCATATTCGAAAAAATGGCAAACTAAAAATTTGAACTGACTAAAAGCAAAAATCAAAAGCTTGTTATAGACTAAAATATTTGTTATGTAGGTACCTAAATAACATATCGTGACAAAAAAGTAACACTTAAATACATTCATAAAAAAAATATCCATTCATATAAACATATTATGTGGTAAAAATAAAACAATTTATCTGGATATTGTATTGTATAAGATATACTAATTTTGTTCCCGTAAACCGAAAAAATAATCTCGTATGTTTGAGTTTTCATAGTATATCAAACGGAAGAGGACACATCCGTAAAAAGTCATCAAATGACAATAACTCCATTCGGAGATATTCGAAATCAAAGATTTTTGAATATTTTAAATGAGCATAATTATGTTTTAGGTGATGTGTCTAATAATGATGGAGTTTCTTTTTGTGTGTGGTAGATTTTTTTATTTATTTATTCAGTAATAAAAACAATAACTCAAAATTCGGTGTTTTCGTTGGTTTAAAAGGTGCAGTAATTTATTTAGTGATTTTAAGAAAATAAAACAATAAGGACAACAATGACCAGTAAAGGTCTATTGATTTTTTCCTGAATAGACAATATTGAAAGGGATCCATTTTGGGATCTACTTAATTCAATTTTGACCAAAATCGTATTTGCTGACTTTTAGCTGCAGAGGGACGAAATTTTCAGTGACGAAAGATTCCTTGAATCTACTTAAAATTCATTAATAACCTGAAAATATGGTTTTCTTTACACTTCCATCTGTTCGAAGTATTCCGTAGTCACCGTAGTTTATCGAGTCCTCAGTTTTCTTAGATTGGTTTTCTACTTTTTAAAACTTAATTTCCAAATGCCATAAATAATGAAATTATTTCTGAACAAACTTGACACATAAAACGAACCAACTGCCTGGCGAGGCTTTCTTACTGACCGATTCAAATCACGAATAATAAAAGCGATTTCAAAATTCAAACTGGTTTTTGTAATAATTTAACAACATGATATCCCCGTACGTTCATATATTACATATAAACATTCTGAATTAATCAACGAATGGACCTAAAAAAGAATTTACCATTTTTATTTTACGATCCCGTGACCATTCAAATGGTAGAATCGATATCGTTAAAGATACCTAATTAATGTAATAAAATTTGCGCAAGCTTTATCATTCTCATATAACGTGTTATTCACTTCGCCAATGGATCGAAATAAAACATTCTCTGACCTACAGTGCGGACAAATAAACTAGAAATTTAATAAAAACGAGAAAAAAAATCGTTTCTATGGCAACACAAATCTATTTACATTATCTTTGATGTTCGTTGTTGGTTGTCAGAAATCCGTGTAGAAGCTGTATTCCGATCACATTTTTATTTATTAATTAATTGTGTCAATATGTTTCAAATGAAGAAAAAAAAACTAATACACAATGGAACGCAGGACGTGATTCACTGCGTTTTTCAGCTCTGTAAAACGGAATTTCAAGCGGGGAAGCTCGTGTCCAACTTATTAGATGTTTGCAAACGAACTGTTGAAATAACTGATACGCAGTATGGTCTGTTAAACATCATTAATTTTGTACATATTTAAACAATATTTTTTATAGATTTATGCCGATTTTGAAATATTTCTAAGCACATAAATTCAGATTTGAGGTTATGTTTCACATTCAAATTCTACAGTTTACTGTAAACGAACTTGAAAATCCAAAGGATAACGATATTTTTTTAAATATCGGTATGTGAATTTGATTTTGTTTTATTTTGATTTAAAATCAAATGAATCACTATTTTGATACATATTTTTCAGAAATAGAGAAAAATCGCCTTTCCGTGTAATTTCCTTCCGAGCAAAGCGTTAAACAATAAAAATAAGTTGATAAGTCAATAAAAAAACATAAAATTGTCTTAGAATATGACGTGCAATAATTTCCTTTTAGAATGTTCCACAAATTTCTGAACTCCGTTTGGCCTGCAAAAATATGCATGTGGACGAATGTGCTTTTATAAACTTATCTTCATTTTCCTATGAGCCATCTCTAAGATTTCATTTAAAAACTTTTAAATAATTGCAGCACGCTCAATTTTTGGCCTACATTATTTTGTTGACCTGTAACGTCTCAGTCGCTTCGTCAATGAATCAAAATAATTCATCATTCATCGGGGCTCCTTCGTAGAATTTAAAAATAATGATTTATAAATTCTACGTATAATCATATATAATAAAAGTTATATATTCAGAATCGGCGTTTGCTGATCTATATGAATACATATTTTTTAAAGTCATTATATTTTTCACTGAAGTTCCTTATTGTATAAAATTAAATTTACCGGTGCATATAAACAACATGTATTACATAATCAGTATATGAGAAGGTGACAGTAACATAGAAGGGGTAAGAAAGGAAGGGGAAGGAAATTCAAGCAGGTTTAAATGGGAATATACTAATATAGGGCTGTTTTTTATGTAAAAAAAACCTTTTTACTGATTTCCTGAAATTTTTTAATAATGTGAATATTGCACCAGAGTCCCAACCGTCCGGAGTCAGTAGAACTACGTTATCCCAATTAGGGTATCTTGTGAGGCTGACGGAAGTGGGCTAAGGAATGTGATGGGGAAGAGGAAGGTTGGAAATTACCTGGCTCTTCAGATCTGGTCACTAAACATGGGCAAAGCCATTTTAACACATCGATTCGATTTTGAATTGTGGTGTTTCTCCAGAGCGATACTGAAAGTAGGTGTCTAAAATTGGATAATAATTTTAATCTAATAATGATTATTAAATATTAATTAATTAATGGTGGCGTTGGTGCAGACTTAACGCACTTTAAATTTTGGATTTAGTATTATATAAGTGTTTGCTTTCTCCAAACAAGTATTAGTCCTTAATAAAATTATCTTTGTTACCCCGTCGAAGCACCTATGTTATGGTTCTGTAAAACAAATTATACAATATTCCATAATAGCAAAGTAACTTATATTTATTAAATAATGTGCAGAACAATTTAAATAATCAACACAATAGCATGATGGCAACATTCGCAACTCCCTGGTGTCCAATTTTCCGCTGTGTTTACATCGTGTCGCCGAGGGTAGGGGGTAGGTACCTTAAGCCGCCCCCCACACACTGGTATCAACATAGTATCTACAGAGTAGTTATAATAGCAGAGACACTCCAAAAGGTACATACTAGTGGAAGTTTAATCTAGCAAGGTTTTTGGTTCATAGCGTGAGGTGTTTATGGGGGTGTTTTTGTGATTTGAATGCGTTATTCCCATTTAATTGGGTCTAACTAATAATGGATTAAGGCGATAGGGCCATCGCAATTCCTTTAAATATTACTAGAAGATATTTTTTGTAAGGCATGTAAAAATAATGAAATGCCAAAACCTCGAACGAGTAGTAATATAATATTTTTAAATACGATTTGATATTATACCTATTCATGAAAATCGATAGTATATTACTACACCAAATCATTTAAAATAAATTATTTTGTTAGGTTAAACGTATAGACGATTTATTTAAGTCTGTTACACATAGTCAAACATTTTAGTTAAGCCTTTGATAACCGCGTTATTGTTTCCACATGTAGATCATGTCATAAAACTAAGAATAAAACATATTAATATAGATAAAAACTTCTTTCTTCTTTTGGCGGTCATAACATTTTTTATATTTAATTGTATAAAAGTATCTGTCTAGCATTACCATCTTTATTAACATGTAGAATATGATATATATGTATGTATATTATTCTAAAACTGATCAGAGGCATACAAATACAGCTGTGATGTGTCCTATACGAGTACAAACTCGCCCCACCGTTGTTCAATATCAGGTTATATTCTGATTTTTGTAAATAGTGACATTTTGTATCACACATAAACACGTTCCATTGTTGTGTAAATTATCACTGAAAACAAGGGCAACAATCGTTACATAATTTATTCTAAAATGTAAATATGTAAGTCTCTATTCCTAAACCATAGATGTTAACCATTCAACAATATTGTTTAAAAGACTCACCTGCTCATAAACATGTTTGTCACTAGTTTTAAGTCAACAGTTACAGGTCTTAGATGTAAGTCACTAATTATTAAAAAAAATTACATGCAAATACAACCGGTTTATAATTAGACAAATTTGAAATTTTAGAAGTCAGAAAAAGCGTTAATAGTGAATTAAATATAAGTAATAATAAAAAAAATTAATTGCTATCTCTTGAATTTATTTTATATTAAAATTAATAATAAAAATATATATTTTTTTTTAATCTCTGATAAAAATTTGTTATTCAATGTTTTATAATATTTTTTTATTAGCATTTTTGATTAATTACTTACCTACTTTAATCAATTTTTGTTTATGTTAATAATTTGCCTATTCTTACATTATTGTGGTCTATGTTTATCATTTGTTTAAAATTGATATTATTATTTTTCAGTATTCTATATTTTCCTGGTGAAGAAAGCATTGTTTTCGAAACGTGTGATTATTTGTATATTAATAAAGTGGTGAATACAAAGCAATTATTAATTCATTTATCACTAACTATACGTCTGAATAAGGTATTTTCTAGTTATAAATCTTAGCTGTAAGCCATTAGTAATTAATCTAATATGTAAATTATTAGACATAAGTCTAAGTGATATAGTATAGGTTATAGTGGTATAGGTCAGATAAATTATGTTGTATAGCGCCCCCGAGGAGATTTTCTCACGAAAATAGCGCTATTTAAATAATCCATTTGTTTTTATTATGATCATATTTTATGCTTGATGAAATTTGTGTGTTTTTATTTCTTTTTTACTTAATAGTTTTGAGTTTAATTATTTTTAGACCTCAAAATGTTTTTTTTGACAGTAAAGAAAAGATTTAACACACAAACAACAGTTTAATTTATGAAAAAAACATTCATAGTGTAACATGAATAGATATAAATTTAATATTACTATATTTGCGGTATTTATCGCGAGAATAAGAGGAACGGCTGCGCAGCCTGTTTCATACTAAACTTAATTTTAGATTCGAGGCCAAAATACTCACCTAAACCGAATGATCTTTTTTTCATCAAAAGATATAGCAAATATCTATATTTTTTTTGTTGATCTTACGAAATAAAAGTCATTAAAGAAATCGAGTTTTCCCGATTTCAGAGGCAATTTAGCAATTATTTGGGGGCTAATAGTATAATATTATTATAAAAATTAAATAAAATAAAATAAATAAAATAAGCATTATGATGGACTTAAATTTAAATTAAAAACGACCTATTTACATTAGAACACAAATTTGCCGTACATAATTTAAAATAACGACCCATAAAAACGATTTTTTTTTA
Organism: Halesus radiatus; assembly: GCA_022606495.2. Lineage (NCBI taxonomy): Eukaryota > Metazoa > Arthropoda > Insecta > Trichoptera > Limnephilidae > Halesus > Halesus radiatus. The sequence goes on along the minus strand of JAHDVE020004423.1, from coordinate 63,966 downwards.
AAAGACGTCTTGTTTATTTATTTTTTATTCTGTGTAATCATATTTACAAAAATTTAAAAAAAAGATACCACAAACCCGTATTTAATTTTAAAATTTGTCTTTAAAATAATGAAAAATTAATTTCTTTAATGGCTTATATTTCGTAATTTAAAAAACAAAATGTATAAAATACTTCTAATCCGTCTTATAATGTATTTTATATATTTACAATACCTTTAATTTAAAAAAAAAAGTCATTCAGTTTGTCATTTTGGCTCTAAATCCAAAATTAAGTTTTGTATGGAACAGGGCACGCAGCCGTTCCCCATTTGCAAACTAGCAGAAACTTGACCTTTTTAAAATCTTTATAATTACGGGAAAAAAATCAAAAAATTTCTTGTTAATTTGAGTTAACCCTGGTAGTCAAAGGGTTGAGTTAGCAAATTGTGGCCTACCTACGTTTACCGTTCCTCTAGGCTTCATAATATTAGATAGGTACCCGCGTACTCCCAGTTTGGCAATAAAAAGTTGATATTTGATAAAGTGGAATTATTGTTTTTATTTATATGGTAACACCAAGCTACTCACTTTGTCTATAATTTTTTTTCTTAACATTAAAAAAAAAATCACATTCGAGTTTGACAGTTCGTTTTAAAGAGACAAGAGAAAACAACATAACTCGATTACATTAACTTTTTTTAAATAATTTATAATGTTGATCTGTGAATTAGAATTTGTTTTATTTTGATTTAACACCTAATAAATTGGTATGTTGATACTGAAATACACTTAAAGATACAAAACAAATCGACTATTCATGTAATTATCTTCCTTGCAAAGCGTTAAATTATAAGAAGTTGTTAAATTATAAAAACAGGATGAAAAATCCTCTCCTTTTGAAAAGTACCTTCCACTAATTTCCGAAGGCCGTTCGGGTAAAGTAAAAAATATGCACTTGGATAAATTGTCATTTAACTTACTTTTATTTTCCTATGAGCCATCTTGGTTTTGCCATTTAAAAAATCTAAACGATCGCAGCGCACTCAATTTTTGTCTACTATTAAATGTCAGAATGTGCCTTGAGTTCGACATCTGATTCATGAAAATGTACTTTTGAAGAAGGTTTTTTCGTTCCTACGAGCTGTTAAAAAGTAGGTAGAAACATTTTTTTCGATAGCTAAGAACCAAACTACGATCTTTGCGGTTAGCCGAAAAAATTGAGTACACTCGTATATAAGCGAAACTGTTTTAAGCTCACAACTACATTTCCAGAATGAGCATTGAGTTTTGAAAAATCATTTTTTTGTCAAATATGAGAGGAACCTATATTGTTTGTTCCAATTATTGCATATATACCTTTCCAGCAATGGGTCACAATGATCACCAATCCAAGCTCCGACTTCTACCAATACGCAAGATCGCCTGGCAACATTCTATTGTTACAATATCACGTTGTCTTTGCGTAGTAAAACGCGTAAGGATTACTTTTAATTAATTACTCCAATATGAAATGAGCCGAGATCAGAATTACGACTAGATATGTGTACATTTTAAACTATTCCTAGTCCCCTTACACAGCGCCGACATAAATTACTTCGGTGGACAGATTAAATAAAATAGAAAAAAAAACCTTCCACATTTTCGGTGTAAAATTTATTAGAGTCGTTAAATTAGTTTTTTTATGTACTTGTCTCCCATTGGAGAATCGAAATCCAACCGTACGATCCCACAGGGTTATAAATTTATGTTTATAGTAGTGTATCGTTCTATCTTCTACTGATCTGCGTAGGTAGGCAAGTGTTTTTTTTTTATAAACTAGAATATTTTCCTTCTAGGTACCTAGTGAAAAGATTTTTTTTTATAAAGGTATAGTTTTGGGTCGCTTTCTTCATAGAAACTGTCTAATCAACATAAATTTATATGCCACGGGGGAGAATCGCCACAAAACTCTGTATTGACATACATTCAGTGCTTCTATCACATCGCACTAATACTTACTCCTATACCTACCCACTCTTTATATGACCAAACTCAAGTATTTGATTCACTTGATCATGTAATGACTTCCTAAAGCGTCCCTGACTTATTTCTCCATTCACTTGCGCGTCGTAGGTATGTAATATAATTTATTCGTGGCCTACAAAAAGGAAACTAATGTTACTTTGGCGTGAAGCAGTGGCGCACCCAAGGGGAGTAAAGCACCCCTCCTTACCAAAAAAGTCACGTTTTGTTAACATTTTAAAGAAATAAATCGTTGATAATACACATTTGTTAATGTTTGCACATTGACAAACGCGTATTTTTTTATTGGGGCTAACCGATGTATGTGTTCATTTTCATTTTCAATTTTCAAGTTATCTTAATAAATAAATAAATTTTCTAATAAAACTGTTTTCATCTGAAGCGACCTGCCAGGTAAGTATGTTTTTCTGTATCTGTTTGTATATAATTAGTTAAGAAATATTTGTACAGCGCCCTTGAGGTGATTTTTCACAAAAACGGCATTATACAAATCATCCAATTATTATTATTTTTATTAAGGGGGAGAGGGACGTCGGAGAGTTATTATTTATTAGTTAAAAATAATGATAGCATTATTACGCAATACGATAAACATAATGTTTTTAAATAGAAAAAAATTTATTAAATATTTTATAAATTTACATAGTGTTCATCAAAATGTGTTTTTTCCAAATTTTCTTTTTATTCTTATTATTATTATATTGTTCATATTATTGTTCGTATTTTGAAATAGCTAGGTATTTATTGAAGTTCCAACAACGTTAGGCGCAGATCCACATAAGATCCACATAATCGTATATATTATAAATACTCGAATACGTAGGTACCTAAATATTGCTTGGCCGCCCTTTACATAACAGTATAAATTGTGATATCCACAATCTGAGAGTTGAAAATAATTATATTTATTCTAATCTTCTTCTTTTACGTAAAGAAGAATGTCCCGGGCGGGTGGTGTGTATTTAGTTTTGTATATAAATCTACAGTTTTATTCCTAGGTCGATGAAATTTTGCAGACTTAACCTACAAAACAAGAGGAATGTCACTGTCTACATAATATTTTGAAAAACCACCTCCCATCTGCCTTTCCCACCCATAAAGCTAAATTTTGGAACTTCTTGATGAAATTTTGCAGACTTGACATAAGAGGAAAATTACTGGGTAAGGGTAGAGAGCAGGAGTAGGACTAGGAGTAGGGATTATAAAACTTTAATCCAAACTATCAATATCCCCGGGCAGCGCCCGGTACCAGTACTAGTGTAATATAAAACTGGTAGGTACTTGTTCGTCTGTCGATACAACTTTCCAATTGCATACATCGAAATATGCTTCAATTGATAATGATATGCGATAGAATTTTTATAAAAATAATTTTATGAATAGGAAAGCAAATATTCTTCCAGTAGGTACTTTTTTAATATTAATTATTTGTCATGGAATAGATTTGGACATAATTCTTGTAGGAATGTATTATTCATTATATTTTTGAGGTCGACTAATGAATAAAATAAAAGATAACAACTAAGTAGGTATTTAATAGAATTTGATATTAATACCATCTCAATGACTATAATAAAAAAAATTAAACATTATTTAGTGCACACACAGAGATAATGAAGAGATTTAAAAAAAAATTAAACGCAATTGAATTTAATAATGATAGTTTTATTTTTTGCAAGCATTTTAGTTTTTGATTATTGTGTGAGCTGTTTTGGCGACCAAAGCCATTTTTAAACCACACTGAGACGACTTATTTATATGGTTTTATTTGCCAAGCGGGACGCGATTATTCTCTAAGAGACGTTCTGCGAATTTTGAATATTTGTATATTATTATTATGAAAACGCGTATGCCCTTTGAATCTAGTTGAAAAAGCCCTTACTGTCTGTCCGATTTAAGTGGCAGTAATGCATATAGTAATATACAATTTTTGGTTAAAGTAATGATAGACATACGTTGGAAATATTTAGAACACCAACTTTTACAGATACAACACAAATGCAAAATAAATTTATTCTTGGATTCAACGATCACGGTTAATAATGGCTATGAGGCAAATAACATTGAAAAAAATGTAAAAGAAAAAAATGTAAAAATGAAATTTAATTAAGATATCCGATGCATAGTGGTAAATTGAATAAATTCGCATGTTTGGAAATTCTCAGTTCAATATCTGTAAAAATGGCAAAATAATTTTTTAAATGTGGATAGCTTTTGGAACCAAAATGGGAACTAACCTCAAAAATTGAAGGTAGAAATCTTGGTATTAATCATAGCGGCATATAATAAGTAAAATGTGACCACACCGACTGTAATGCTTCCTACATCGGACATTCAGGAAGGGCTCTTTCAACTAAATTCAAAAGCATATATGAATTACTGTAATAATAAAAACACATTTAAAATTCGCAGAATATCTCTTGGAGAATAATCATGTCCCGCTTGGAAACTAGGCTCAAACAAAATAACGAAAATTATCCAAAAATAACTTTAATTAATAAAATAAGAATTTTTTATTTTAAAATTATTTTATTGAAGTTTAAAAACCTCATTGTAATATTTAATCATTGAAGAAGATAATATTAACATAACCTAAATGAAACATTAAACCGAAAAAAAAACAACAGAAAATAAAAAGATATCAGTCGCATCTGGGACTCGAACCCAGGACATCTTTTTTTTTCGGGACAACCGCTTTACCAACTTAGCTAATGAGATCAGTTCAATTTATGTCATCTTCGTCGATATCATAGTTTAAATTCAAGACTTTGTCAATATCATCCTCTATTTTTTAACCCCATATTATTGGCAGCTATCTTTATGATGATTACAAAGTTCTTCACGAACCCAATTTCAACCTAAATAGTGTCTCGGATAAATATTCGATTTTTTTATTTATATCACAAAATTCAGAGATTAACCGACCACATTTAAATTCGTCTTAAATATCATTAACGTCATTCATTATACAACATTTAAGCAAAATCTGCCATCATTAAAAGGGGGTAAAACAGATTTCATCTATAAGTACATCAGAGAATAAATAATATATATTAATTATCAGAATTGATTTCTAAGTAAATCTGTTTCTGCCGAAAATATTAATAAATCATTTCAATCACCATAAAAAAGAATGGTAAGGGGTAACTAAAATCATATAAATACTTATTATCAGTGTGGCCTAACCACAGTTTGAAAATGTCTTTAAACGTCGAAACAGCTGTCACAATAATAATAAAAACTAAAATACCTGCAGAACTTATGGTAATAATAAAATTAAATTTGATTTTATTCAAATAAAAAAAGAATCAATAGAGTTCTAGGAATTAAACACGGTATTAAATAATAATAATACCCCGAAGAGACTTCATAAAAAAAACTAACGCTGGAGAGATAGGATAAAAGTGGAATTAAGTAAGTTTAAAATTGTCTTACTTTGTTCACAGGCAGCGAATCACTGCGATGGAATTCCGCCACAAATTCCAACAGCTCCAAAAATAGAAGAAATACCATCCCACGTCCGCTCACTAATAAAACATCTTTGGAATCTAATTGATTTCTGATTAATTAAAGAATTCACTTGATCTGTGATTAATTGATAATGTCATGTCCACTTAAATTATGAATCGATGAAGAGTTTATTCCTGGTACATAATGTACCTGATAATATAAGAAATAAAGCAAACATAATTATAAATAATGTTTTAGTAATAAAAAAAAGTAACTACATATTTAACTAGGGAAACAGTCACAGCATATTTTGATTTAATTTATTCTCCTGATTTTCTGATGCGTATCGAGAAAATTTGCAAAGTTTGAAAAATGTGAGAAAATCGTTGTTTTCTTAAATAGGAATGAGCCTAATGGTAATACACCACTGACTCGAGGGAAATAATTTATTTAATATGTTTGCTTATTCTTATTGTACGAAATTTATAGCTATTTAATATTAATGAATTTAAAGTTGTTCAAGAAATAAGGAATTTCATTTTAATGTAATCTGCAACATTTTATTTTTATCTAATTACTGAATTAATCAGATTAAGTGTATTTTTAAGGAATGCAAACGAATAAAAACTTTGCTTGATCATTATTTCAAATTAATTATAGTTAAGTAGGTAAGTACAAGAAAATAGACTAAGAAAGATACTATAAGTCACCGGACGCAATCAATAAGGCATTGATTTTTCGGCTTGTCTGATTTGGAGATATTAAAAATGAAAAATTCTCGATACTGAAATATGCGACGTTCAAGGCCATTGACTGTGGTTAGGCCACGAAACAGCTGTCACAATAATAAAAAAACTAAAATATTTCCAGAACTCAATGATAATTTGATTTACATTAAATAATAATTTTCAAAAATAAATGGAGTTTCACAAATTATACACAAAAACAATTAATATATTTAATTGCCTATGGATTGTAGATTCAACATAGGTCAAATCGTACCGTCGCTTCCCTTTCTCTTACTTATTCATCACCCTTATTCACATGACAGGATGAGAATAAGGATACTGAACACCACATACTTGCTACCATGGGATAACAATACGAGTATATTACCGGAAAATGCACAGTACACAAACATCGTATCATAATTAGTGAGGCGGGTTATGTGAAACATCAACTATAACTGTTATGATATTATTTTCTATTTTACTTTATAAACCACTGTACACTTACATTATTATATTAAACATGTCTTTTAGTTATATTTAAATTTAATTACAATAAATATATTATTATTATTATTAATTAACATAAAAATATCTCACCAGAAAATGCACACCAGGAACAGGATCGCAGCAGCTGACAGGAGATTATCCGCCTTTTCTAAACACTATAAAAAGGCAGCTGTTTTTTTTTTCTTCAATTTTTCTTCTTCTTCGTGAGCCTTCTGTCGTTTAAATTTGGACACAGGCCTCCCTCAAAAGTGTTCAGATCTCCAAATTCTTTAATATGAACTCATTCGAAGTCGGCACTTCTTTTCAAGTCATTCACTATATAAAAATAGATTTTTATATAGTTTCGATTGTGGAAATGCCGCAATTCATTGCTTACAACCATGACAAAGATTTATGCATATTGTAATACTTTTATTTGATTGCGTCAATAGTCAACGCTGATAAGACACAGCCAACTTTAGGTTAATTAAAAGATTTTCGCAATATCGCGGCACAAAATCATATCACAAGGATAGTAATCGATTAACAATAAAAAAATGCCTTTGGCGGCACTGATTACGGATTAATTCGATATGCCTCACCCTAGAGAAGGATTATCCTTGGATTACTCGTGTTCCATTAAAGATTATAGTGACGATATTGTACGTATTCATAGGAAAGTACGTATCATGTCTTTGTTTCAATTTTATTTCATACGATTCTATTTTCTTTCGTTGTGATGACATATTTAATATTTGTAGGGGAGACCTGGGCAAAATGACTAGGGCAAGAAAAATAAAATACACATTTAGTAATGAAAATGACGTACCCACTTTTGTTGAATCATTGTTTTGCTGGCGTAGGTAATCATAAATACTGTCTTGGGGAGATAATGCAGTAAGAAATAATTAAATAATTTAGTAAGTCAAATCTATAAATCTCATCATGCCTGAGTAAGCCGGACGAAGTGAGTTCGACAACTTAGCGAGATAATTTACACAATAAAGTGACCGATGACCACCACGTCAAGTACACAATTCATGGCTCCATTATTGGCACTAGTCACATTGGATAAACCACCGAGAAAAATAAAGTTAACTTATTATTATTCGTATTCTGTTCTACTCAGTTTGTTCGGAGTGCTCTCACAAAACGTGGAAGAATTAACACGATATTTTATTTATATTCTCGAGATTAAAATAAAAGTATGACAGCATTCGATTGGGATAAACTCAACGGTTTTTATTCGTATTCAGTATGTCACTCTACCCGGGCTCCTCACCTTACCCGGGTCTCCCCTAGACGTCTTACGTTTTGCTGTAAGCCAATCGCTTTTTAGATATCGAATTTATGCATCGTCGTAAAATAATATGTTAATTGAAAGCAAGGCTGATACGTTATCTGTATCTATATATACGTCGACGGAACGAAACAGAATAACTTTTATTAATACTATGTAGGTACATTTTAACTTCAATGAACACAATCCTTGAGTTTGAATAATCGACCCATGTACCCTGTTAAATAATATTAACACTCAATTATTATTTTATTACGTGGTTAAAACGTCTAATTTCTGTATTTATTTACTTTTATATAAATAGTTGTTTTGTTAAATATCTAATCAAGGACGTTTTATATAGCTAGAAAATAACATAAAACGGTAATAAACTCAAAATTGCACTAAAGATCACTTTACAGATTGTTAACTCAAGCCATACCACAAATGATTTATTTCTAAACCTTATATACTCGTAGATAGTTAGAATAATGAATGAGGATTTAAAATACAAAAATCCACATACTATAATATAAAGTCTATGAAATACATCGCGAAATTCTTGAAAATAGGTGCATTTTGATAACCAGTAAAAGCGATTTTGAACATTTTACATATAATTCCAGTACGTATTTCATAAAGAATTTAAAAGATTGCAGTTTTTGGATTATAGTCTTTTGACACTTTATACATTTTCCGAATTACCCATATAGAATTGACAAATAAATCATTCGTAGTATTTCTTGAGTTAGCAACCTGCAAAGTGTATATTTTTGGACGCTGACCGTTAGCGAGAGTTTATGATCTTTGAATAAACAAGGAATTATTAAACAAATTAAAATTCGTATCGATATACATACGAGTATATTGCGTGCTGTCTGTAAAATAACGTGTTTAATAAATGAATGGAGGTAGAAATCTTTTTGAGAAATTAGTAGATGTAATTGTTTATCCCCTACAACCGATTTTTTGACAAAATAACCTTAACACGTCAACTTGTTCACGATTTTGAACTAAGTGAACTTTTCACTGAGTTTTAAATACCTCCGTGTAATGACGAAAAATGCTGACAAAACTAAGATGATGTGGCAGGCCAGGTGAGTTACAAAAACCCCTATATCACGAAGTGAGTATCAAAATCAGTTATATCATAATAATTTTTCCAAATAATTTTGAAACTTTTTAAAAAAAAAATTTTTTATTTAATGTAAATCAAATTTAATAATGTTATTATTAAGTTCTGCAAGTATTTTTAGTTGTTATTATTGTGACAGCTGTTTCGGCGTTTACAGCTGTCACAATAATAACAACTAAAAATACTTGAAGAACTTAATAATAACATTATTAAATTTGATTTACATTAAATTAAAAAAAAAGTAAATGGAGTTCTACGAATTAAACACAAAAACAATTAATTAATTAATTTTAAAACTGTTCCAACTAAACACAAAAACAATTTTCATAAGGTGAGTTCAAAATGTTCGTAGAACTCAATCAAAGACAATATTTTAAGGAAGATTTTTTTTATAAGAAGTTCACGGGGTAATTACGAAGTGGATTTTTTTTTAAATGATATCGAGTGATTATTGATTAAAAATTATTGATTCCAACGTGTTAAATAAATACCTGCCCACACAAAGCAAAGTTAGCAATACCATTTCATAAAAAAGTTATTTGTACTTATCTAAGAAATGTTACGTCTTTCGCACAGAAAGATGGGTTTTTTTAGCGATTCGGTCAAATCATCGAAGACGATTGTTATTATCTATTCTAAAAATACCGCTTCACATTTGGAAGTTAACATTTGTAATTTCTAAATCCCTTTAAAGCTAGGTCGGTGTCTTTGAAGATGTGACTAACAATATTTCAAGATAGCAAAAAATATCCCAGATATCGTCAATTCCCACCAAATACATGGCCCAATCGATGACACCTACGTGATACGTCATTCTAATAGTTGTAGAAGAATGATTCCATTGATGAACTTAACAATTCGCTTATTTGAAATATTTCAGAGGTATTATGATCTCTTTTTTTTCAATTAAACATGTATGAAAACTTAGAGCAAGCCGTATTTAATTTTGATAATGTAACTGCATCTCTTTATATGGTCTATAAATAATGCGTAATGAAAGTGTCCAAAAAAATGTCATAGATTTAATATAGGAATAATGAAAGAATAGGAAGTAAGATTTGTACAGCGCCCTTGAGGTGATTTTTCACAAAAACGGCGCTATAAAAATCATCCGATTATTACTATTATTTATGTTAAATACATGGTCCAATTAATGATTCAGTACATTTTCATATTTAAAACATATCAAAATACAATTTTAGAGAGTTTTTAAAGATGATAATATGTACATTTATTATCAATCGGAATTTATAATAATACACATGTGTACGTACATATGCGTATAGGTTGTGTATGTATACATGTCTTTATGTGTACATACTGTGTACTGTATATAAGCAAAAAGGGACATTTTTATTTATTTTTTAAATGTTGTTTTTTTTTTGAGATATGAGATGGTAACGTATTATTTCTCAACCTTGTTTAATAACAAACGCCACCTTCGATTAATGTTTCTGTGTTTGATACAAAATATTAAATGCATTCTATAACCATTACCGATCTAACTTAACACTTCAATCAAATTAACTGTTATGTAATATATAATGTATCTATATTTTTGTTCTATTGTACTATGCATTTTTTCTCTCATATATTACGCAATATGAACAAAGCTTGTCAATTTGACTGTCCTAAAACGGGAACTTCTCAGTTGGACAGTTAAAGTGTTATTACTGTAAAACATTTTTCTGAATTGAATAAATAAATAAATTTAAAAAATAGGTATGTACACTTAAATACATACATAAAAAAATGAAAAAAAATAAGTGATAAAACCTAGATGATAATACTGATATAATATTATCTTATTGCATCGTAGAGCCCTAAGACAATCGGTGTAAAATAATTTAATATTCCACTTTTTAAAACCTCCAATGGACATTTTAAATGCGATGCTATTAAACTATTCAATTCCCCACCTCGGGACATTAGAAGAACGCAAATCAAAAGTTCCTTTAAAATTGAGATCATTGATCACCTTCAATAATCGTGTCTATCATGAATATTTCATATTTCATAATAGGCATATTTACGTATCCATATATGTAAAATATTTATTTACACATAAATTTGACAAATCAAAAACATAAGCCACTCATCTCACTAGGACAGTCCTGTCATGATACGAACGGCTTTACAATTTAGTGAAACGATATAGAAAAACCCCAACCATAACACCAAAGACATTTATACCATAAAATCTACAGAAAGACGGACAGCACATTTATAGATGGCAACAACAACAATTTCATTGTAACCCAACGAAATTTTTATTGTATGTACGAGTATTGCATGAATATGTGTGTATGCATATTCGTCTTCTTTCTTATATGTTCGTATTGCTAATATTTTGCCTTTTTGTTTAACTTAAATTCAACTGATACAAAATGTTTTTGAAAAAGTTTAAATAAAAAAACAGGTTAATTGTAATGTATATTAATTGAAAAACTAAAGTTTTTAAGACAAGATTTTTGTGCATAGCGCAAAGGGTAACAATTATGTTTATAAACAATAATTATTAGCCTGAAACACTCATCCAAATTGAAAAAACCTTCCGAGCAAAGATAAATGTCGCCGACAGGACTCGAACCTGCACCCTTCTGATGTCCGGTCAGATGCTCTACCGTTGAGCTACGTCGGCTTATCGCAAACCCGCCAAGTTAATCAATATATACTAGTGTTTCATTCAATAATTACTGTTTTTATTATATTTCACCTGTAAACAACCAACTTATTAGTATGAGGAAGGCTTGTAACGGCTAAATCCCTCAATAGATGGCGTCGAGACAAATTATGTCTACATTTTATTGGTGAAAAATGTTTTGACTTGTCAAATATTTATTAATTGATAAACTAAAGTTTTTAAGACAAGATTTTTGTGCACAGCGCAAAGGGTAACAATTATTTTTATAAACAATAATTATTAGCCTGAAACACTCATCCAAATTGAAAAAACCTTCCGAGAAAAGATAAATGTCGCCGACAGGACTCGAACCTTCTGATTGCCGGTGATTTCTGATCAATCAGAAGGACAGGGGTTTCTTTTCTCAGCGCTCGAACTGGATGAATGTTTCAGGCTAATAATTATTGTTTATAAAAATATTTGTAATGTGTTCGTTTTTTTTAATATGACATAGACCTAGCTGAACAATCACTCCTGTAAATTGCCATCTCAAAACAGGAGTTTTACACCTAGTTAGATGGGTAATACATCAGCAACGATATCGAATGTTTTCAATAATTGGAATATGATATAATTAAATAAAGAAAATAAAATTGTTTTTATCACAGTGTTACTTTAATTTTAAATAAGTGGAACTGCATAAGAAATATATCAAAGCAAGTTGATGATATTGCTTTAAACTGTTATTGCATGAGCTTGTAGAGTTTTTTTTTCATTTGTATTAATATTTAGTAAAGAGGTTTTTTTTAGTTTTCATACAGATTTTTTTAAACACGTTTCCTTCAAGTAAATAATTTAATGCATCAATTTATTCAACTTTTATTGTGTCGTAAAAATTAGTTAACTTTAAAGAATTCAACCAATTAAGCTTTTCCAACATGCAACCTCAAAAACTATAATAGCACCGAAACCAGTTATGAAGATACAAAGCTCATGGACAACGTTACTTACAATATAGTGCGGGCTAGTAGAATATTTTTCCATATGTCTGAATTATATTCTACTTCTGGTATATAAGTCGATCATTACTATGATTTAACGTTTGCGCATTACAAATACACTTGGAGAAAAATAAAATAACAGTTATTTTTTATCAATTTATTAGCAATATTACCTATTGATTTCTCCCATAGATAATAGTGTAGGTATTTAATATAAATCATAATTTTTCACACTGACGGAGCATAAAATTTTTAATTTACAGTAAATTTATTCCCATGATCCAATAACATTATTTTGGATAGATTGGTAGGACGTTAGTTCTTAGTTAAAGAAATTATTCCGGTTAGCTATGTTAATTTGTGTTCAAAATTAACCGTCCCGCCTAAGATAACGATTATTTTTTTTATCATTGAAGATAATATTAACAACTCTCAAAATTAAAAATGAAACCGAAAAGACACAGAAAAGTAAAATGTGACGGTAGCAGCTGGGACTGGAACTCAGGACCTCATGGTCTCTCCGGGACCTTGCACTCTAATCCACTGAGCTACAGCTAGCCCAACCCGTCTCGTCATTTTTATCGGTATCATAATTCGATTTCTAAGAACTGCGAATATCATCTTCAATTAATTCCCACATATTTTGACTGCTTCCTTTTTATCATGACTACAAGGTTCTACCTGAATTTATTTGCTGTGTCTAACACATTTAAATAAGTCAATAGCATTCATATTATTACAAATTAATTAGGAAAATATTTTCATTTAATGCGGGGAAAACACATTATAAATGTAAGTTCATCACAGAATAGAGAATTTTTAATTATTTTCTAACTTAATCGGTTTTACCGATAATAAATCATTTAAACAACCGTCCAAGAATAAAATTAGGATGGAGTAAATAAAATCATATAATTTCTTCAAATGATTGATAACTTTGTGGCGTCATAATTAATTATATAATTAAAAATACACTTTGTATACACCACTTTCATTAAAATATTTCGACATGTTTCGATAGCAATGCTATCATCCTCAGGAATAAATGAATACTAAATTATTATTGTATTCATTTATTCCTGAGGATGATAGCATTGCTATCGAAACATGTAGAAATATTTATATATTTTAATGAAAGTGGTGTATACAAAGTGTATTTTTAATTATACAAAATCATATAAGTCGTCGCAATGTGGCCTAACAACAGTTTGAAAATTCCCTCGCACGTCGAAACAGCTGTCACAATAATAACTAAAATACTTGCAGAACTTAATAATAACATTATTAAATTTGATTGAACTACAATTTTTTTCTTTTTTTATATTTGGACTTCTACGAATTAAATAAGAAAACAATTAATAAGGAAATAATGTTGGTTCGAGTAGGTACCTACGTTGTTGCAGACTTTACTTCTCTATTTCCGACTATTATTTTATGGTACTTATTTATGTATAATTCCGGTCATTTCCGCATGATTATCGAATTTACTTATTATTAGTCAACAATATATCAAGCGGAGCATACAGGCACCATTTCATTTATTAAAGATATACCTTAAATGTAAATGAGAACCAAGAGATTTGTGGCATATCTAGGTATTAGTATTTAATGTACACTTCTTTCACCTTTATGGCTTGAAAGATTAAAGTAAATTAAAATTTTCTTGAAGGTTCTGCGAATGAATTGTCGTCAGCCACATCGAAAAATTTGGTCCGACAAGTCTTCCGCGATCAAAATAATTACATTTTTTCTCATTATTATTTTTCTTTCAGCCTTTTAATCGTGTTCGTTGTCCATACTACATATTATGATATCGCGTAATTTTGATAATGAACAAGCCTTTTACAACCTAAAATCGACAGGGTTCAATGAGGTAACGCCCACTGGAGCTTTCATCCATTTACCGGAACCCGCGCTTATCGTTCATCAGATATGGTCGACAGGCGATACCCAAATAAAAATGGTACTAATTTCGAGGAGGTGGGTACTGCAGACTTCACTGCTCATTATTATTTAGGAATATTGTGGATGGGGATCTAAGGGACGCTTAGATGGTTCGGGCATGTAGAGCGAATGAAGTAAGAGAGAAGTGTAATGAGAATATATGACGCGAATGTGAATGGAAGAAGAAGCCGGGGACGCCCGAGGAAGACATGGCACGATCAAGTGAATCAAGTACTCGAGTCGAGAAGTCGGAATAACAAAAGAGAATGTATGAGGCGTTGTATGAATGTGAATGAAGCAAGAAGTGTATGCCAAGATCGAGTTGTTTGGCGGTCCGTCCTCTCTGCCTACCCCTGCGGGAAAACGGCGTGATGGTCAGTTAATTAGTTAATATGATATATACATTCATTGGAAAATTGACAACCAAACTTTAATGATATATAAATATTGTTATTATGTTTTGAGTTAAAAGATACATACATTTATTAATTATGTTTAGTTATAGTTAACTATGAATATAATATATAAATATTTACGGTAAAGTTAATTCTTGTTTTGACATAACCTCAAAAACCAGGATTGGGGTATTAGAAAGACGTAAAAAATGAATGGAAGTGCGACTAAGCTGCATTTTTGCCCTTTGATACTTGCACTGCAAAAACAGTAGTGACGAGGTGCTGACAATTTACAATATGTCCTTAATCAAAGACATCTCGAATTTTTGCATATAAAATCGAGTCCGTAATCCATAATAAGGAACTCCAGTAAAAAATATAGTCTTTTTAAAAGTATACATTCATACTGATCAGCAAAATCGATCCGATTCTGAATATATAACTTTAATTATATATGATTATACGTAAAATTATATATAAATAGTTATTTAAATGTGAATAAAAATCATCTAACCAAAACACCTTGTTACGTTGGTACCATTGCATTTGGAACATCTGACGTCACGTGGGCATTCTGTTTTTGGATGAGTATGGATATTTTTATTTTTCGATTTTGTTTTGCATTTTAAATACATATTTTTTTTTAGTTTCGGTCAAATTTAAACTTAATTTGGGTGACTTTAAGCTTTTTAATTGTTGTTAGGAACAATATAGGAACAAGCCTAAAAAACTCAAAAAGTAAAAATCCCAAACTTAATAATAGTGGCATATATGAATTAAAATGTGACCACCCGACTGCAATGTTACCTATATCGGGCAGACGGGAAGGGCTTTCTCAACTAGATTCAAAGAACATATAAGATGTTATAAAAATAAAAGCACTTCTTCAAAATTCGCAGAACATCTTTTAGTAAATAATCACGTCCCGCTTGACAACAACAAACCTAAACCCTTACATATAGAAAGAAAGGGCCTAAGAATTAAATCTACTTGAACAATTAGAAATTAACAAACGAACTAATGACCCTAATATAACATTACTTAATAAAGTAAGGAAAATTATATACTCACCGCTTCTCAGTATGTTCAAATTATCAAAACAATACAACACATTTAAATAAATCAATTAAGAAAACATTGTCAGTTAAATACGAGTAAAAACACATTATAAATGTAAAAACCTCACAGAATTCAAAATTTTAATTGCTTTCTAACTAAATCGGTTTTACCGATAATAAATCTTTATCCATCCATTCAAATTTTTAAAGGAGTGGGGGTAAATTAAATCATATAAGTCGTCGTAATGTGGATTAACCAGTTTGAAAATTGCCTTAAACGCCGAAACAGCTGTCACAATAATAACAACTAAAAATACTTACAGAACTTAATAATAACATTATTAAATTTGATTTACATTAAATTTAAAAAAAAAAAAATTAAATGGAGTTCTACGAATTAAACACAAAAACAATTAATGAAGTAGGTACTGCTTATTATTATTTGGGATTATTGTAGTTTGACTTCCTGTTACCCAAGTAAAAATGGTACATTCGAGTAAGTACTGTAGCACTCATTATTATTGAGGATTATTGTAGTTCTATACGACTCATTCGTATATTCAAATAAAAATAGTAGGTGTACTACAACAGAGCAGGTGCTGATCGCTGGATTATTAAGGTTTCGATTCTTGTTCAACACGAATCGTTCGTTTGCTTGTCCGCTCTTTGACGGTCTGGTAAGGAGCGAACACTTCAGTTACTACTGTGGACAATGCATGGACTTCGATTCGATTCTAATCGTTACCTTACTTTAGCGACCTTTACTTTTCTGCGCAGTGTCTACAGCGGTGCGTGAAATGTGCGTTCCTTACCGAACCGTCGGAGAGCGGGCTGATTTGGAAAAATCAAGTAGGTTGGTACTGTATAGGTGCTATATATGTATAGGTGCTATATATATATGCTTAATAATATTCAAAATTTTCGTAGTAAAAATTCTCATTCGAAACGACTCATTCGTTTACCTACGCATGCAAAAATGGTACAATCGAGTATGTAGGTACTGTACTAGTGTACTTCTCATTATTATTCAGGACTATTAAAACTTGTTCTACACGACTCGTTCGCTGGAAATCAGAAAGCAGACTGAGGCCGCCAGCCGCCATCTTATCGAGCGATGTAGCCATTGCCATATAACCGTCCATTCGTGTGATGGAAATACCGATGGTAATTGCATCGTGGACATAATCGCTTTATGGCCCCGGCACCGCTCCATTACGGCGAGAAATGATTGCCATTTGCGCATGTTCCGTGGAACGGAGAACGACTGAAGCCGTAGGTTCATAAAAAGCGCTCGGTTGGGAACAATAATTGCCATTTTACAAAACGAACGGATTATTATTGCGGGGTTTGTTTTTTTACACATCGGACGCAACGCAAAAACACAAATTTCCCGGTCCACCGATCATAGATCAAAAATCAACTTCGACACTCGATAGCCTCGCTACGTTTCGTTTTCAAAAAGCTAAGAAAAAACGTCATTAAGTATTGAAATATTGTGCAAAAAGATACCATCTCCCCATGCATTATACTATACTATATTATACAACCATGGTACTAAGAATATGATCCTTAGTGCAGGAATTTATAGTTATTTGATAAACTTGGTAGATATCTACTGAGGATTAAACTAGTCTGAACAGAGCCCCAAAATTTGGTCAGAATGATCCAATATTTTTCAAGACAGCCGTTTTGAAAGTGTTGCCGGATTTATTTGTTACCACATTTTGGTGAGAACTGGGAACCGATATGTTTTCAGTAATCGGTTGGAAGATTAGAAGAATGTAGATCTCGCTTATACTTCATAGTTGATCATAGAGAAAGCGTTTTCTGCAAAATAATTCATCTCATTTATCCGAAGTCCTTTTTAAAAACACTCATCGGTGATAAATTGAACTAATTAAAGTTCTCCAGATGCTTAGGTATTATGAAACCAGTATTTCAGATAAGTCTATTATTTTTTTTCAGGACATTTAACTATTGAACAGTATTTGCTTTCAATCGAATCACAACTAAAACATGAATACAGAAAATGCCTAAAGAATTAGACATAATGACTGTTAAACAAAGAATTTTCAACAGAAATATGTATATATAAATTTTGTGTTACTTTAGAGACAAACGACACTACAATAAAGACTTCCACACACACTATTATACAAGACAGAAATAAGATATTTAGCTAAAACAAATCCCAAACACCTTTTTTTACTGTATAAACGCATTAAAATGAATGACTTACTTCAAAGTGAAATTTAAAAAAATGTACCCATATTAAGCATATTTAGACTAATATATAAAAAAAAATATGTATGTAATAGGTACAAGAAATAAGCAATGTGTAAACGAAAATGTGAAAATACCTAAGTTTGTAATTTAAAAAATAAAACAATAACTTTGTTTACATCACTTTTATTTTATACTTTTGCCTACCGGGTTTCGCTACTACCGTAGCTTCTTCTGGGCAGTATACAACTAAATTATGAACTAAGATACACATGTGTTATAGATTGATAAAAACAGGCGAGTGCAGGGCCAAGGGTGGGAGATCAGCAGGTACCTGCTGACCGGGAAGTGTGTGTACTTTGTTTATTGGGAATAATTTAAGAATTGGACTTTTATTTAAATTTATTTGATTATTTATGAGTCTACTTTCAGTGTTTTTGGCTTTCCTTATTTCTAACGCTTCCAAGTTATCTTTGTACCTAAGTTTGTATTTGACTATACGAAGTGGAACTATTTTAAGTTTAATTAATAAATAAATCACATTAATAAATTGACAGTTTCAAAATTAGAAATAAATAAAACACACTTTATTTAAAATAATTCGTTACGCGTACTTACCTACCTCAGAGACAACCAGTATCAGATATATTACTAGGTTTCTAATTGCGACGATAGCAGCAGTGTGGAGTGCGGAGGGTCTTGCATTTATACAATAAATAATTTGCATTCGAGAAATGCTCTAGGAGGGTTCTCATGAATTTAATATGACTGAAATTGCTGTAATTACAATTTCTTACCACTTGGAATGTCCACGCAAATGCAATTAGTTTTACATGTTTTTGTTCAATTAATAAAATAACGAATAAAACGTAACTTCATGCAACTAACAACTCCCATTTTTAAAGCTTGCCTGAATTGTTTAGGTTTGTTTTTTCCGTAGCCGTATTTTTTTAATAATGTCCACGTATTGCCTACTCGAAAATACATAATAAGGAACTCCAGTCCATTTTTATTTTATTTTTTAACTACCAGCATTTTTTTAAAGTTAGTTCTCATACTAGTGATTTTTTTTTAAACTTAGAATTTTTAAAACCCCGCGAAAATGCTCCAAATCTGTGGGGGCTAGAGCTTGACGTCATACACGGGCGAAGTTTGGTAATTGTCCCGGATTTTGTTTCCAAAATTTGAGACATTTTTTATTCTTCAAAATGTAACCGCTTTTAAATGAAGAAAACGTCGTAAAATATCAGTATCTCGCCACTATTGTTTTGCAGTATACCAAAGCGTAAAAATACAAAATAATCGATAAAATTTTCCGTGTTCCTAAATGTTCGAACCTCGTTTTTGAGGTTATGTTTTCAGATATCAAAACAAGAATTAACTTTACCGTATATAATTCTATTCTATCTTCACATTAAACCATAACTAAACAAAATAATAAAATCACGTAGATATTTAGAAACCTTAAACTAAAAGAATAACATTAATACATGAATTAAATAGTTTGTATTCACCACTATTATTATTATTATTAATACACAAATGTCAAAATAAATATGTTTTGGTATCTACGTATTAATAAAGTGGTGAATACAAAGTATATTGTTTAATTCATTTATTAATAATGATGCCACAAAGTGAATACCAATCGTTTGAAGAAATAATAATATTAATATTTATAATACATTTTAATAATTTCCGTATCGAAAATTCGATGGTTGTCTGTTTGCCTATAAATATATCATTTTTCCGTAATTAATATTTTTTCTCATATTTAACAACAACAATTATAGAGCTTAAAGTCTCCCAAATTAAGTTTAAAATTCGCAAAAACAAAAAAAGATACATATTTAAATTTACATATAAAACATCTCCATATAAACCATAATGAATATATGCGTGACGTCAGAAGCCGACAATTCAACGATTCCAACCAAATAGGTAGGTATGATTTGTTGGGGTTTAATTTTTAAATAACGATTGTACAATTATACATATCAAAACATACATTTATTCAGAATCGGCGTTCGTTGATCAATATGAATTTTTTTTAGTCAATTTTCTCAATGAAGTTCCTTATTAAAAAATTGTTATTTGTTCGTTCTGTTTTTATTGTTACGTGAAATAGCTATTAGAAAAACTATTGCTAGGTTCTAATACTTATGTAATAAAGTTGTATGGTTCCAATAACCATAAACTGTTTTTCCTCTCTCCGACCTCTCTTGATGTTTATTTACTAAACAGCTTCAGGGGACTGCCTCAAATATTTCGCTTTAAAAAAATCTGCAAATAAATCGTTAATTTTTATGCCCAATAGGTTAAAAATCTACCAAAATCTGCGAGTTATTATTTGCTGCTTAATGTTTGTAATGCAGCTGTAAGTTAGGTTACTTAAAGATTTTCTATGAACATTTATTAAAAGTATAAGCTTGTAAATTAGTTCATATGTGAATCCAGTGATTATTTTATTTATTGAACAAAAGAGGAAAAATTCAAATGAGTTGAGATGTTCTACATATCTACCCAAATACTCATCGCTATTTATCGATATAATTTTGATGTAATGATTACCTGGTGTTTAGGTTTATTTGTATAAATAAAAGTTGATAATAGGGTGGCCACTAAACAACTGAAGGGTTTGGAATTCTTGTTCATATTCAATATTTTTATCTTATTTTTTCGTAGGTTACAGAGCACTTCTTTGACATAAAATGGCTTCATAACGAGTAATACTTTTTATATGATTTCTAAGAATTTTTCTATTCCAGTGAAAGCTCAATTATTTAATCTTAGAGAAAATACCGAGAACATTTTAATGGCGGTGTATCATGTAACGATAATATGATTGGGAACCTAATCGCCTGGTTTGAGAACTGTGTCAGTCAGCCATCTTCCAAGAAGAGGTCCTAAGCGCACTATGCGAACTGACAAAGAAGTGGAAGCTGTACGCCCGGGTGTCCTTGAGGATCCATCTTTATTTTATTTAATTTTGGAAAAATTAACAGCAAATCCACAATTTACATATATATATCATAACAAAAACAATAAATCTTGCCAATTATAAATTTTCCACTGCTAATGATAAATAATATAAGTAAAGTGTGACAATGTACAAATTTAATTCAGTTAGCTTAACTATATCAGTCAGGGGAGGCGAGGGTGAAGGGGAAAATAGGAGTGGGATAAAGGTACAAAAGACAAGGGTAGATGGAAAGGTGGTTTAAGTTATCAAATATTAGGTATATACTTGTATATGAGTATAAGCAACAACGGTTAATAATAATAATTATAGCGCCCTTGAGGTGATTTTTCACAAAAACGGCGCTATACAAATCATCCAATTATTATTATTATTATTATGACGTACTTATCTAAGTCAATGGTAAATAATGTAGCGTAAAATCAACTGCTGCTATAGCGGTTCGTAATAAAATATATTCAAATCCAAGTATAATAAAAGTAAAATCTTCCCCAATCCGTCATCATTCTGCTAAACTAGGCATCGCCAGAACATTGCTTCAGAAGATTCTGAAATTGGATTTTAAAAAAATTCCGTACAAGATACAAAAGGTCCAAGGTTTACAACCTCAAGATACTCAGCAGCGCCTATAGTACGCCATTCGATTTCAACATCTAGCCTGAGATTTTTCCCATTTTTCATTTTCTCGTCAAACAAAATTGCAGATTTTAGGGTACTGAGAATCCCAGGGAATTACATCAGCATCGATCGCATCCCCAAAAATGCACTATTTGATGCAGTGTTATGGATGAAATTATCTGCTTCTATTTCTTTGAAGATGAGGAAGGTCAGTCAGGAAGAATCCACGGATCCCTGTATAGGACAATGATTGAATTTTTTTCACATCCGGCGGTCGAAGATAATCATGAGGTATTATTCTAACAGGACGGAGCTACTGCGCACACTGCCAGTGCGATGAATAATTAAAAAAAAATCGCTGAATTTGTTAGGCCTCTGCGTTCACCTGATAAAACGGCACCACACTTATTTTTGTGGGCCTCCTTGAAAGATTAGGTTTACGTAAAGAAACATTGAACAATTCAAGAACTATTACTATTTTTGCCGGAATCCGACGTTTAGGACCTTACGTAGCTTTAACATTACGTACGGTCATATAAAATTCTGTGGAAACAGCCTGTATTTGCGAACAGGAAAATGCGATCTTTCAGAAATGTTACTTTTCAGAGATAATACTGATTTTTTTTTAAATATATATTACCAAATAATAAAAAAAAATTGTTTGTAAAAGATATTTTTGTTTCATATCATTCAGTTTTTCAGAGGCACCTGTATAAATTTATGTAGCTTCGTTGTTCAATTCCAATATTTCTCGGCAATATGTATAACTACCTAGCTACTTGTATTCGTAGATATTTATTAGGTACCTACTTAAGGCGATGCAATGGCAAGTAATGCAAAATCATGTGTTTTCGGTTTGAGAATTTGATGGCCTAGAAATATCACAGATGATTTAATTAAATACTGCCGATGTGAAGCAGGAATCTCAACCTTGTCGCCACCTGCATAAGGAGCGCGTGATTTCGTTGGAATTTTAGCCGGTGGATCGCCTTAAAATTAGTATTATTATTCATAGTGAAATTCTCTTATAAGGATTTTCAAGGGACCGGAATAAAAGATACCCCTCTGGGAAAACCTTACATGTGGGATAAATTGAACAGTTTTTCGAAATCAGCCTTTAAGGGGCAGAAAAAATCAAACTTCTTAACTTTTTATTTAGCATCGGTCAATGGGTAAGTCTTGGGTTAGTAACAAAAATGGAGTTGATCAAGTTAAATTGATCAAGCTATTTTATCCAAAACTGAGATACCGCTGACACATCGGAATTATAATTGGAATTGCTTTTCGAACGTCTGTTTACAGTTGAATACTTTCCAGAGAAATATTTTTCGTAAAATTGCAGCAATTGAATCAGGTAAAAGAGTGTATCAATCAAAACGAATAAAATGACGAAGAAGTTCTTGCTTTCATTCTCTTCGCTGCTAACCAAGCTAATTAAATTCTCCATTTTATTACGGTGTGCTCTTCTAACCGAGGCAGACTATCATCGAGGAAATCTTCATCTGGCAGGTTGCTGGTTGGTATATTTTCTAGAAAGCCACCATTTCCTCTAAAAAGCTCCCCTTTTTAAACTGGATTTCAAATGTTCTATTACCCACAATAAAAAAACACTGCTCATTAGGTTATTACTTACGGAAGAGCTATATTCATTGGTTTATTTATTTTCTGATATACATAAGACAAGCACCAATTTTTTTTTCGAAATATATAAGAGAAATGAAAATTCCGTCTAAGTTTGTCTTTTGTAATTTTAAAACACTCTTGAATTCCATTTATTACCCATGGTGAGATGGGGTTAGTGATATTTAAAATTTTTAAAAAACATGTCTCTATATCCAATGACATTACATATTTGTATATACGTAATTATCTTACAAAATGAGGCATTAGTAATAATACTCTTATACTTTTCCAGTAAATTCTTAATTCAAACATTGCTTTAGCATGACAAAGACGGACATTTCGAAGGTATGTCGGTTGAACGCGATGGATGTGCATCCATACATCGTTTTTGTAATTCAAATTTTCATAGAATATCACTGGTTTGAATGGGATAATACTACGCCTACCTGCTTACGCTACGATAGGACCTACTAAGAAAGGACCTACTGCTGGAAGGTTTTCTTTCTTGTTGCTACGTTTGCTATCTTACTTTCTTTAATGGCGTGTAAAATTTTCGGGAACAATGTAATAATATTTATTTCCATTGTTTCATTGTGTGTTTGTCAAGAGTTCGTAATTTCATTCACGGTTGCCCAATTAAAATTATTTTAATATGTATAATATTAATTAATTTGCGTATATTTACGAATGAAATGTTACTGATGTTTACCGTGTTTCTTTTACTGGTGTTTTCCAAGTGATGGGAACATTTTTTATCACACAGGAAAGTATTTTGGCACTTATTTGTGCAATTTGGTCAGAGACAGCAGACAACTTCACGCGACGCGTGACAGTTTAATACTAAATCAAAATACGGCAATTACCGTATCCTTTCCTTTACACTTTGTGAGCTCTACAACGTGTCTATTGTTTGTAATTTCATTGTCTATATCTAAATTTTTTGTAACTTTTTTTAATCTACAAAATACGATAACATTAAATCAGTAAAATCCAAATAATTTTCTAACATTATTAAATTCATTTTCTTTAAATTGATTAAAATGGAGTTTAACGAAATAAACACAACAACATATAATAAAACCATTTTATTGAATCACTCTGTAGCTACACATTTCAATGTAAAAGTATCTCTTTGGTCATTAGGGCATTAGACAAACACCCTTCAATCGCTCATGTAGGCTATCTAACAATGGCAACTTTCAGAGATCTTCGCTTGAAAACCTAACTCTGGTAAAATGCCACAATTCAGACGTGAAAAGTCTAAAAGCTATATTTAGTGAGTTTGCAGATTTGCATCGTAGGGATTGATATCCCAAACTTTCTCATAATACTAACATTATCTTACAGAAGTGTCTCATCTTCAGGTGTGGGAATAATCCTTCCATTTTAGAGCAGTTGTGAATCTTCCAAGTTTATTTATTGTTCGTTTATACAATTCAATTAATATCTAAATTAGTAGTGAATGGTATACATACTATACAGTAGTTACTACTAAAGATTCAGAAAATACTTATTAAAATGTCTTTTGTTTTTAATTATTGATTCTTTTCAATTTTTAAATCAGCCCAGGATAGCATACATGTTCAGGCTAAGAGGAGGCCATGAAATAAAATTCGGATATTGTTTATATTTTTTTATTTATTATTTTTATGGATGGAAAAAATACATGCAGGTAAATCTACGTCAGCGTCAGTAGATAGGTTCATCACCTTGGCGAGTGATACATACAAAATAACAAATATTTTTTCACCGAAACATCGAAGATGGAAAACATTTTCCTATCCTTAATATACAAACATCGGATTAAACAAAGTATTAACTAAAATATAAATAAACATATTAAGTGAACTTAATATATTTTTAACAAAGGATCATTTTTATTAGGATATAATAAAATATGTATTGTTCAGTTTTTAAACTGCCATTCTTGAAGCAAAATTCAATAATTTGTACACGAGCTAGATATATATTTTATAAATATTAATTATAAAAATTCCTATCCTTTATTAGGTCATTAAAAATAATTTTAAAGCTGCATTTTCATCGTTTTAATTAATCGTTCTAAAGTTTAAACCTGCATGAAATGAAACACCTATAAAAACAGTTCAATCTGTGTTTATGGGCAACTGCCATTGGTGTTTTAATGAAATAAAATATTTTCGTATTTTTTTTAGAAACGATATATTTAATGACATTAAATAATACACAATATTGAATATATATCATGCAATTCTGCTAATAATACATACTAACAGATAATGTACAAAGTATTAAAAACATACATAAATAAAAACGTCGAGAATTGGAATGAAATACATTATTCCTAACTTAATTATACATATAACACAATATCACCGGAAATAAAAGAAGTCTTCGGGAAGGTCTTCAATAAGTCATTAAAAAAAATATTTATCTAATACAGTAAACAAAATTACCACACGAAATCCCTTTTGTCTGTAGTTTCGTTTTAAATTGTTCAAACCAAAGGTATTTTGCAAATTTGCTAATAAGATTGCCTATATTTAGGAGCCCTCCAACCCTAAAAATTCATGTATGTACCTACTCGTATGTGGATACGAAATATTTTTTTTTATATAATGTTCACATTTTAAGTTATTTTGCGTGAAATTCAAGCAGTTTTGAATTATTCAACTAATTATCAGTAAATTAACTAAAAATATTTTCTATCAAAATAGGATTGCAAAAACATGCTAAAAGGACTCTAGTGGCTGAATACAGTACCTACCTTATTTGAAGTAAATGATGTCATCTTTAAATCATCTTACCATGAATATTTTTGATCTTACAATACGTCTTTCGAAAAAATTCGTTTTTTTTTTGGATTGAAGGGAAAAATTTTTGAAATAGGGTTCAGTTATATCGGCCTTAGAATAGTTTGACTCATTGCAATAAATTACGTAACATCTAACATTTTTCTGAAGCAGCTAACATTGCATTTGATTAAATACTAAGAAGCTTTTTTGTGTTTATACTTTATTTTAACAAGTCTTGAAAATCGATTTCAAAGGCACACCTTACATATGTTAAACAACACGTTAATCTAAGAACCTTTTCGCAGGCGTATTCATTATATTTTATGTACAACATCCACCCTTAGGAAATATGGTGCAAATAATTACTAATAAAATTGAATTTATAAACATGTATATTTCATTGTGTCGTTTAAACTAACCAATTGAATTAGCGGTAAACAAGTGAATATTATAAATCACTTTTCTCTGTCACTTTATTAAAACCATGTAAATAGCTGGAAAGAATATAAAGTTTTTAAATTATTCAAGGAGATGCTATACAGATGGAAAAATTATACTTTTTTGTACTTTCATTGCTGTTATTTGACTGGTCCATATGATATTAAATATTCC
The DNA here is from genome assembly GCA_022606495.2 of Halesus radiatus. NCBI lineage: Eukaryota > Metazoa > Arthropoda > Insecta > Trichoptera > Limnephilidae > Halesus > Halesus radiatus. The sequence goes on along the minus strand of JAHDVE020004423.1, from coordinate 37,033 downwards.
AGATTTCTACCGACAGAAACTTAAAACGCTCATAGCAGAAATTATTTTGTGCGAAGCAGCATTATCTTTCTGTTCCTTGACGTCACGAAATTTGCTCTGCTATTTTATTTCAATTTTCTAGGCCAAAATAATTATGAAACCTTATTACTTTAATCCAAATCTGGGGTGAAGCCGGGTAGTAAAGCCATGTTAGGTATATAGAAGCACTGTATGTGACAAGAAATATGAAATTTTCTTCCTCAAAACCGTCTGTGTAAGCTGATTTCTGTAATAGGCGATTTTTTTTATGCTTCGTTACAAATTTACAAGGTGTCCGAAACTGGTGATACAAGTGAAAAACTGGTGAATCTACATCATATGGAGAGCCCAAAAAAACTTTCTATTAGAGCACATCGAAATTTAAAAAAAAAAATCGACAACTGTAGGGTTGAAAGTCAGGTCTACGCTTCAACGCATTCTACAGCATAAAAACCACAGATAAAAATCCTTTTTTTTCAAATTTTAACTAAAAAATTCTAACTTCGGAACCGATTTACTCGAAAATGAAAGCTCAAATTAAAAAAAAAGTTTTACTACAAAATCGTCTCAATTTTGATGTAGATTAACCAGTTTCTCGCTTGTACCACGAGTTTCTGGACACCATGTATAAACATATGTATTATATTTAATAAGCACCGGGTGTCACGATAAAGTACCTATATTTTTTTAACTGATTTTTAGGATTTTAGTATGTTATTGTTATTAATTATGATATTTAATCCTACATTCATATATTCATGAATTTCTTACACGCGGACGGATTGTAAACACGACGAAGATAAAACTCTTATTCTTTACTTTATACACTAAAAGCTATGAAAAAATATTGACATTAGAAGAAATATAATATTTTCATAAACTTGCAAAATAACTTGGTTAATCTCAAATAAATCCTAAATAACATACAGGATGATAGACTAACAAATAATAATAGTATTTCAACAAAGTAAAGAACATGAAATATTGTACTGTAGCATATAAATACGGAACTGAAGCCATGAAGATTGCACATTTGTTTTTAAGTTACGATGTGGACGTCTGATGCCCTCGGATAACATTTAACTTTCCCATTTCAACCAAAATGTCCGGAACTATTGTCTCAAACCGTAACGAAATCAATTCACTTAAAACTAATTTTATAATAAATCTTATTCTATCACCAAAAGTCATACTTTGCATATATAAGTGGGTATGAGCTAAAACAATTATTTCAAACGATTTAAAACAGACGATCTTACATTGCACATTTGTTAAACTTCAATTAAAGCGGCCGTATAAGGCTTGACGTCACACAGCAAACAACCGGCCACAAGTGTTAAGGGTTCATGTCGACGCTCGTAAACTGTTATCACATCAGTATTTGAATCTCACGTATTAAATAATTTAAGGCAGGATCTCGGCGTAGGAAGAGATCGTGCACTCTTCCTGGTCGAACCAGCCACCGGGTTTGGGATGGGAGGTGGAGCGGTCTTGTCAGATCAATTGCACCGGAGGCACGCCGTGTAGGGGTTGGCCTCCGATGCCTTGATGGAGTCCTTGATGCATGGCTTGGTGGGAGAGTCCTGGGTGGCCTAGTCCCTGATGGCCTAAACCCTGGTGGTTCAGCCCTTGGTGACTGAGGCCTTGGTGGGCGAGGCCTTGATGTATCATGGTCTGCTGGTGGTGCAGACTGGTGTGCTGGTGCAGCTGATGCAGGGAGGGGTGGTTATCTAAGACCTTGTCCTTGTGGCTGACCTCCTCACGCTTCTTGACCTGCTTGCGCTCCTTGGCGCGGCGGTTTTGAAACCAGATCTTCACCTGCCTCTCGGACAGGCCCAGGTTGGCGGCCAGCTCCGCCTTGCGCCTGATGGTGATGTAGCGACTGTAGTGAAACTCCTTCTCTAGCTCCAGGCGCTGGTGATCTGTGTATACCACTCGATACTTGTCTTTCGTCCTGGTTTTACCTGCAACAAAAACATTTAATTAATCTTTCGTTGATATTGAGCTATTCACATTTTTTTACGACTTGCGTAATTGCCAGAACAATAAAGATTGGAATTAAAAAAATATGCATAAATCTCTATTCACATCTACCATCTGCACCGCGCAGTGCAGAACAGTACAGTACAGACATGACAACATTAGTAACCTGCGTTGTCTATCACCACATTCAGATTACAGCGTACGTAAGCATAACGTATTCGCGCATACACGAGCCAGAAGCAATTGTTGACTAGAATATTTTGACTATGTGACATCTGCGCCTGCTCAGTTAGTATAAACAGATACCGTTAGCACCGCTATCTTGGCATCGCCGTCAGTCGGAGTCAATTGACGCAGATATTGCTAAAACCAAGAAGATGGACAGCGAAAAATTGATTGAATTGGTTAGGGAAAATAGGTTATAAAATAATAATAAATATGGGAATAGGTTTATAAAATCTTCAAACATATTGTGGCGGACGATAATGTTCAGTTGATAGTTTAATTTACAGCCGTAATCGCGTCTGTGCTGTGCTTTACGGTGTAATGTGAATACTCGCGTCTGTGTCGTTCCTGCACTGTACTGTTCTGCACTGCGCAGTGCTGGTAGATGTGAATAGAAAATGATACAAATTTATAAATGTAAACACAAAGGATCACTATCATCGAGATATGTTGTGTAGTGAAGTGTACGAACATGAAAAGACCGACTATCTTTATAGTTCAAAGAACATAATTTCCGCCTGCGAGTACAGTGTCGACACATAACAGATAAGAAAATAAAATTATTATAAAAAATACAAAATTACATATTCGTTCAAAAATTTACAAATCTGTGGAAAAAAAATCGGTTGAATTTTGGATGTACTCGTATATAAGTATATGTTTTCAATTAAATTACTACAACAGCTAAATGTTTAATTTAAGTATTTCCTTTCTAACGCGTATATAAAAAAAAATTACCAATTTGTCCGTATGAAAATATAATAAATAAACAAATACGAAATTTTAAAAGCTGCCCTAAGAACCTTTATTATAACCGTACGTCAGAACTAACAAAAAACATATGTAATATATAGGTATATGGTCCTTGAGGTACCTATTATCGCACAAAAATGCAAAAATAAATATTTTTAAAATTTATTTATTTATTTTGGATGTTGAGCAATAAAAAAATATTGCTTATTTTATAGAAGATTATGGTATCATGTGTGCATCACTTATGGATCATAATTTTTTTGATAGTAGCCAACTACCTACAAAATAAATTATTAGTCAGTACCTAATGTCCTTGGATCGGTTGACGCCATCATGCGGGAAGAGTAGAAAAATAAGGTTAAAACTAACGTGCATATTTTCTAAAAACTATTTTTTTTTTAAATTATAAAAGTAGGTAAGTACGAATAATACGTTTTTGTCACCCATAACAGCGGTTTATCCAAACGTTTCCGAGTAATCCACAATCAAACTCATAGGCTTAATAAAGACATCGCTTATCGGACGAGCCCACAATCCACAAACACAATGTTCCTGTGTTTGTATTGTCTGCCATTTTCTGCCCGCACATAAAATAGAATATTTATGAAGTATTATTAGTAAAACTTGATATTTAACATATAAATTGGAGAGCGAAATAATGATCATCTAATTGAGCGTGTTTTTATAAGAACTTTATCTTATAGCTGGGAAAAAGCAAGTTTAATGACAGAAATGCTACGAATATTACTACTGCAAATTTTTGGAGTACCATCATCTATGCAAGTAAAGTTTAATCAATTTGCTATGTGAAATGCAATTATTTCAAAAGTAATAGAGATTGGCTAAATCCACATTAGTCTCCATGGAAAAACATACAATACTCTCCCACATTTTAGAGAGAATAAAGGTATGATTGATGCAGTATTAGACGAATTATAAGTACGCTGGACTATGGTAGTAAAATTATAGCGGTGTTTTTGGACTTATCAAAGGCCTTTGATAATGTTTCTCATGAATCACTCCTAAAAATATATCATCTTTAGGCATAACCAATACAGCAATGAGTTGCTTCATCGATCTTATCTTGGTGACAGCAAGTAGAGATAAATACAATATTAAGCAATAGTAAATCAATCTCTTTCGGAGTCCCACAAGGCAGTGTACTTGGGCCAATATTATTTAAAATTTATATTAATGACGTAGTTTTGCGGATGATACTGCCTAAATATTTAAGTAAAACTTGAGGTGAAACATTTGACAAATATAATACAAGTTTAACAGTAGTTACTAGTTGGCTGAATAGTAGTATTTTGTCACAAAAAAAAACAAATATATCACATTTAGTATTCCATAGTCTTCTGCCACTGATAATTTAATTATACCCAATTGTTTGCAAACATTTATCTCCAACCCCCCAGAAAACGTAGACAAAATCAAATACCTAGATGTTAAAATAGGTTAATATAAACATTTTTGAGATGAAATGATTATATCGAAATATTGGTAAATGATGCTAGAAGGCTTACCTATATTTTTTAAAGAAAATCGTTTACTTCACAATAATGTAATCTCTACATTCTTATAATATAGTGTGTTGGGGTTGGGGATCCTGCGTAAAGACTAATACAAAACCATTTAATATTACTCAAAACTTATGTTCAAGAAAAAATATCGGTATCCAACTTATTTGCTTTATAAGTAATGTAATATCATGAATGTAAAACCGCTGTATATCACAAAAACGCCCTGTAGATTTTTTAACTGTAGAAAAAATACAGCAAATTAGAGCAACCAGAATTGGCTCTGGTCTGAACTTTATGGAAATTCATACTAAATGTTCTTTTGGTCAAAAAAATCATTTGTATCAGGCTCCACTTATATTTAAGAGTCTTCCGGAATACATTATGTCGTCGAATTCCTTGTTTACCTTTTAAAAGATATTAAAATGTTTATTTTAGCCGAGGAATGGAATTTTTTTTAAATTTATCTTTGTCCTTTTAAAATAAATAGTATATACGATCTAAAATTATTAATATAGTGGTACCCTACGTATTTACTACATTGTAACGATTTGACTTACCTTTGAGCCGCTCTAGTACCCATTTTTTAAAAATGTTTTTGTGACAATAATGTTCTTTCCATATTTTAATATTATAAGCTGACTGTGACATTCGAAATTATACAAATGTTTGCTAACTGATTTATTAATATTTGTGTTATTTATATGTTAATTATTAACCTCAATATAAGCTTATCCCTAGTGACGTTAAAAACTATAAGTATTCAAAGAAACTGTCACTAAATATTACTTAGATAACGTAATGTATGTCGTATGCCTTAATATCTGACAAATACCTATCGCTATTAGTAGGTATGTCAAAGGAATGCAACGCTATCGCCGTGAAATAAACCATTTGTAACCTTAGAGTAATAGTTACTCTAAGTTTGTAACAATGTTGTATCTTCTTCATACATAAAAATGAATGTCTGTCTGTCTGTCCTCGATTTTCTCGAAAATTAATTTAATTTACTGTGCTATTTTCAGTGAGAAAACAGTACAGCTTGTTCTTATTAGTACCGGGAAGGTTTAGAGAGTAGTTTGAATGAAATCAAATATGTGAAACTGTTGCTATAACGTTTTAAAATTAGTATGAAAAACATTGAACACATGTTATATTGAGGTTAGCCCATAGATATACTGCGCTGGTTAGCCACAGATTAGATATTAAAAAAATAATGTTTGTTTGGGTAGAATATTTTCAAAATGGAAATCACACATAGGTACCTACTTAAGAACTTTATTATTTAGATATATTTTGAAAAATAAATGTTTGGAAAGAAATTAATTTTTTTAAATGAATGTTTCTTTATTTCTTTGTTTAGAGATAGTAATAGTCGTCACAAAACATTACTTTTGCTGTCAATGTACCCAGACGACAAGCAAGAATTTACAACTTAATAAATTTATTCCAAAAAAACCCGAGCAAGGCCGGGTACACGTCAGCTAGTATAAAATACAATGCAGTTTGTAAGTACAAATCCAAGTCAATGAAGAATGAATGAGAATGTCACCCACAATTCCAAATTCGTATTATCACAATATATGAATACCTACATGCATTAAAAAATTGTTTTAATAAATTATAGGTAGGTAGGTACCAAACCAACCTGATGTGACAGATCTGATGAATTTAGATTTACGTTTAATAGGTTCCTACCTAGCTACCAATTTTTAAAATGCCTTTTCAGTAGGTAGGTAGGTACCCACCAACATAAGATAAAATTGAATGATAAATTTTCTTAATGAGGTTTTTGGAAAATTATGTCGTTTTGCCCAACATATCCGAAAAACTAATCAAGAAAATACTTTTGGCCGTGAAAACCTGAAAATATATCTGGATGATTTGTGTATGTCTAAAAATATGTGAATACATTGATTTATAGGTAGATATGTGAATTTAAGTAGTGAGCAATAATAATTATAACACAATGAACCATAAATAATTATAACCCAACTGCCTTCTCGATTAAAACTTCATGTAGGACCCGTCGCAGCACAGCAGCCGGTATTATGACGATTTAATCAGGACTTTTACAATCCTCCAGGAGTCATTACAGTAGCTATTCCGCCATTATCATTACCGGCGGCAAGGCGCACCATAGAGAATATTATGGACAGCCGTCATTTTATTTTTAATGGAGGGAAAATAATTTTATATGCATTGGACTGAAATTGTAGTTGTCATTGTTATTGTGAAATCAATTGGATATTACTATCTACGTTCAAACTTACTGAATTACCTACACATTTAAAAAAAACATATATGTACCTACATGCATTTGGAAGAGTTGTAAGCTCCTTAACTCTTGGCTCAGAGGTCGCTGATACAAATACTGCTAAAAGAAATTTATTAAATTAATACTCGAGTCGGGTCATTCGAGAGTCCGAATAACAGAAGATTATGTATGAGACGATGTATGAATGTGAATGAAACAAGGAGTATGTGTCGAGACTGAGTTGTGTGGCTGTCTAAATATTTTAAAGCCTTCCAATAAAACGCCAAACAAAAAAATGTGATTTTCTGCCCGCACAGTGTCATAACTAATATAGTAAGCTCGGATTCAAAGCATACACTGCGTAATTATGTATGGGAATAGAGAGAGACATACAAAACAGGGTGAACCGTGAAATTTTATTAATTTTCTATGTAAGAGTACAATATCATTTTGGCCAATACACTGGGTCATTTTTCGGAAGTCTCCCATAGTCAAATAGGGTGGCAGTTTATTGTCTTTGTCCATTCTATAACTTTTATGCTGATGTGTACCCGGCATTGCTCGGTATTTTTTTAAAATTAAGTTACGAAGTTGTGAATTCTTGCTTATCATTAGGGTGCCATAATTGATTTGACAGCGAAAGTAACTCCAAATAAAGAAACATTAATTTGAATATTTTATTTCATTCTAAACGTTTATTTTTTAAAAATATATCTAAATCATAAAGTTCTTAAGTAGGTACCCACTCGTGTTTTCCATTTTGAAAATATTCTACCAAAAAAAACTTCTTCTTTTGAATATGCCATCTGTGGATAACCAGGGTGTCATATCCATGGGCTAACCTAAATAAAATATGGCGGGTTCAATGTTTTTCATACTGATTTTAAAACGTTATAGCAACAGTTTTACATATTGGATTTCATTCAAACTACTTTCTAAACCTTCCCGGCACTAATAAGAACAGACTGTGATATTTTCATCGCAACAGCACTCCAAATGTGGATCACCGGCCACCACTGTCTAACCCTCCAGTAAACGACGTGATGGTTAGTTAGTTAATATTTGCTCCTCATCCAAGAGTGAAAAATACTCGCTATAAATATAATAAAAGAATCGCCCAATCAAAGTGGACACGTTGCCTGAAATGGCATTAGCTATATTTAGTGACAATATCTGAATAATCAGCTACCTTTCTCTTACCCTTCTTCTCTTTAACAATTTTCAGCTTATGATTCTATTGGGGATAGATATCATTGCTCCACTGGCTCCGGACTGATGTATTATTATTCCGTATCACACATTTAAAGCGACTCAATTATTTTGTTTTAAATCAATTGAAAGCCTTATTCAGTGGTGGTAATTGCGGGACAGACATTCTCTTTCGACTGTATAGCAATTAAATTGCGACCGGGCCTCCGTTTCTCGCGTTAAAACTAAAACCAAAAGCCCTCCAGGCGTCGGGCCATAAACGGAAAATAAAACATTTTCAGGTTTGATAAATGACATGCGAGTGTGACTTCAAATGGCAATCATGCAATCAATTTACAGATTTTAATAAGAACCTAGTTTCAAACTTTCGATACTACAAAAAGCACTTAAGTGCGCATGTGTTGAAATGGCCTACTATTTATACAAGATCAATGATACAAAGGTTATTGGGAAGTTGGTACATTATTGAAGCGATGTATCACGCAGGTAATGACATTTTTAACAAGTTCTAAAATGTTGTTTTCGATCTTTACCCGTATTTTATCGCAGGCGTCTAAAATATAAAGGAGTTCCGTGGAATAGTTCACACTCAGGTATGACTTTTGACATGGTTAATTGTCTCGATCTTTTAGCATTGAATACGGCGTTTAATTTTATAATATGATTTCACTCAATGTACGAGCTATTTTTGATCTGTACTGTTTATTATCGTAAATGACAAAGCCTTTTTTCGAAAGCGTTTTAATTCAGATATATTTGTTTGATAACACCTTCACGAATTTTGCCTACCTACAACATCTTCACCCACTAGACTGAATTGTAATATTGTTATATCAAAATGAAGTATTTTTACCGTCGTTAACATAATATAATTTAAATATGGGTAGAAGGTACATATAACACCAAATAATAACAGTAGGGGACAGTGGGGTAATGGCGAACTGAGGGTAACTCTGAAGGATCGAGTTCTACAAGGTTCCGTAACCTACAAACCCATCCCAACCGAACCATGCCAAAGTCGCTTTGATTATCAACACCGAACTGCATTTGTAGAGGAAACTTGCGTACGTCGTTGAAGATAAGAAACTCGAAATGTTGTAATATTTGCAAAGCTTTTAAATTGAAGAATTTCTGCTTTTTGTTTTTGTTTTGTTTATAGTGTGATTCTGTTACATTTTACAAACGTAACTGTGACTACATATTCATTATTCATACAGTGTGCGAAGATATCAAATTTATTGTGTCGATGTTCGCCCTTACCCCGGTAATTCCGAACGACTAGCATTGTTTTATCCGGAAGGGAACATACCTAAATTTGATTTTCAATATAAAAAAGTTTATTTATGTGATTTTTGTACTTCTTTTTTTTCATGTTTATATTCGGATTTATCCCACTCTCCCCTATGATTACAGATGGGATACAATTCATAAATTAAGTGTTTTTAGTACTTTTTCAAGAAGTATTGTTTGAAATGGCTCGGGTAAAAGGTGGGTAATTACTTCCCAACATTCGTCTTTTCCTAATCTTGCCTCTCCTACTTATTTGTTTGAAAAATACCACATAAATTAGAATTCTTGAATACTTTGTTCGTGAACTCAGCGGATTCATACCTATTTACAAAGATTCAGCAATATGAGGTATATTATTGGCACGAAAATTCGTATTAATAACAAGTCGAAATGACAATCATCTGTTTCCTAATCGGATGTTATAATCTGACTGTCTACAGTTATTTTGTTTCGTGTGTGCTATTTACATAAAAATACAATGTTCAGTAAATGTTTGGTTATTAGAAAGAAGTCAAAACTATTCAAATCATCGCTAATAAATGTGTCACGATTAGATAGCATGTGTTCATTTTATACGATCCCTAACATAATGATTTGGAGAGCAATTAAATTGTAATGTACGAATAATAAGGAGAGAAAAATATTGCTATCAAAACGAAGCAACAAAATAGTAAGGGGATATACCAGGACACCGTAGCATGGGGCGGGTGTTTGCTCGCAAACATACCAAGGTGTTCCTCGGGCGCGCTGGCTCGCGGCTTAGCGGGCAAACAATGGAGCACATATCATTATCTTCTCACGGGGAATTATCGCAAACACCCAGGATCGTTATCTGCCCGTGCCCGACCAACGCCAAATGTTAAACTTCTGTCCGGACTCTTTATTAGTTTTTTTTTGTAGGGGGTTCAAATGACAGTCCGGCCAGCGCATTATGTTGTCGGAGATAGAGCAAATAGGTCATCACCATTATTGAGCCAAAAAGTTTTAAAACTAACGTTAACATACATTAATATATTAGTAAGTCCGGCTTTGCTCGTGCTTCAACAATCTTTTTGCAAATCTTATTTTTTAGTTAATATTTCAAAGCTCTGTAAATAATAATAAAAAAGCTGAAAATTATTTCAGATGAATAAGAAATGTTTTGTATAAATCACTATTTAATATATAAATATCAACATGTTTCGGAAGCGAAGCTTCCCTCATCAGGATACAAAGTATGCTAAGAAATAATGACAAGAATAGACAAATAATAAACATAGAAAAATTATAACGTTAAAATAAACAAATTACAAACGTTAACATAAATTAACAAGAAGGTAAGTAATTTGTTAAAAATGTAAGAAAAAATTGAAAGAATAAAAACGAAAAATCTTATAAAATATCAAATGACAAATTTACATAAGAAACTTAAAAAAATAAACTTTTATTTTTGCAAAAAAACATTTCTTGTTCGTTTGTTTAAAAATGACACCACAAAGTAATTTTACATCTATTCAAGAAGTGAATAGTGACACCAGACCTCACTACTTGAGAGTTGTTGTATTTTGTTTAAAAACAGATTTTCTGATTATAGTTTACAGTTTATCAAAACCTGGAAAAATAAAACATGTCTCCTAGGCTACGTGAAATATGCAGAACTTTGAGATTGAGTAAAGTTCATCTGACGTATTGAGGCAGAAGTAATTATCATCTGTAAAGTATTCTAAATCATTGCCAAAACAACACGTTTTGATATGAATTATCCCAAAAATTATTACTATTATTAATTATATAATAAGGATATTAATAATATAGCCATTAGTTCCATCAGTTTTAAAATTAGAAATGAATGGTACAATTAAGGTTATGATTATTTAAATTACGAGCCACAGTTTAAATTGAGCACTTGAATATTTTGATAACGCCTTTTATACCTAGGTACCACCTCGCGAGGCAGGAGGTAGGTACCAAACATAAATACAGTCAGATCTCGGCAAGACTGAGTAAACACGTTGAGGAATGACGAAGGTAATACCAAATATAGAAATTAAGAAGTGTTTGTTTCTTTATCTGTTCACGTGACGTGGGCAGGTACCTACCAGTGGGAATTCAAAAAATAATTCGAATATAAAACAGTCGAACTACGCATAACGCATTCAGCAGACATGGATAACTTTACACGCGCGTAAGTGGAAATATAGAGGAGAATTACGTTTCTTCAAACCAAATTGCTTTTGTTTTTAGGTTGTGAACCGATGCAAATTGGAAAACCTATGAAAAGCAATTAACGAAATATTAACGAATATTAAAGTTGAAATTTCACCTATGTTTTCAGGCTAACGGCGAAAATGTCAAAGAATAGTGTTTATATATATTTTTTTAATTTTTGAAGATAATATTAACGAATCTAAAATGAAACAGAAAAGACACAGAAAAAAAAGTAACAATCGTATCTGGAACTCGAACCCAAGACGTCGCGGTGTATCCGGGAATTGCGCACTAACCAAATGAACGAATGCTACCCCATTATTTTATGTTCTGTGTATATTATGTTTTATATTTTATTTGAGATTTCTCAATATTATTTTCAATGATTAAAATAAATAAAAAAATATTATGACTAGGTTTATAAGCTTTAATAAAATATTCCAATTATTACATAACTATTTAATTATTTTTTTTTATATTTAGACGAACGTTGTCCGATCATTAAATTAATTATTTCAAAATTTTCATTGTCGATAGGACATTAAACTTATTAAAAATGCAAATTTGAAATTGTGAATTAAATTAGATTCACTTAATAATTATTTACTCCAAGTAAAACCTACATCTAAAGATTTATTTTGTACTGGTATCCCCAATACATATGGCGGCGACGCCACCGACTGCAAAGTTATCCGTGACAAGTTGTAAATTGTTATTTTTGACTTGCTCAATTTGAATGAAGTACTTATAAAGCTTACTCGTACATTATATTCCATACCTATCAATGATCACAAGGCTTTTCAAATACTTTTTAAGTCTGAACTTTCGCAAATACAAGACATAATCCTAACAGGAAATCATACTTCAAAACGTACCTATCAAATTACTCGATTAAACCTTAAATTAATACTTAATAAGCTATTTATCGTACCTTTTCGTAGCGATTGGGTTGAATGAAACATGGAAAATTTTATTAATCCTATGCAGTTTCATTGCGAAATAGAGGTTATTTCGAAATATTATCAGCGACAGACACATCTGACAGTCAGATCCAGGTAGGATTACTTCGGTACTGCAATATTAAGGTCTTAATATAGATTTAAGTAATTTCAAAAAATGTTTTGAAATTATCCTCGTCCTGTCTCAGGGTATTGTTATTGGTAAGTGTGATTGAAAGCACGGAAACCGAATATCTCTGTAAAGTTGTAATGCCTTGTAACTTGTAAGGGTACGTGCGCACTGGAAATAAATAGTTAATATGAGCAATGTCCTGTTTACGTCGGGACAGCACTCACCACAGACAAACATTTCATTATCTGGACAATTTTGGCATCGCGTGTAAAGAAACCCGTCATGAATGGGGCATAATACCTATTTACCAATCGCCGATAAAGGGGCATTTCTGTTTTGTAAGCAATATCAATAATAAGATAAAAAATTATATCCGGCAATCGAGTGATATACCAAAATACTTGGATGTATTTTGTAAGAAAATCAAGTTAATGGTGCTCTTCTTCGATGAATTTACTCTCAAGTCTTAGGTTAAATCATGGTATAAAGTAATTAATAGAAAATTATATCCGGCAATCGAGTGATATACCAAAATACTTGGATGTATTTTGTAAGAAAATCAAGTTAATGGTGCTCTTCTTCGATGAATTTACTCTCAAGTCTTAGGTTAAATCATGGTATAAAGTAATTAATAGAAAATTATATCCGGCAATCGAGTGATATACCAAAATACTTGGATGTATTTTGTAAGAAAATCAAGTTAATGGTGCTCTTCTTCGATGAATGTACTCGCAAGTCTTAGGTTAAATCATGGTATAAAGTAATTAATAGAAAATTTTGAAACTTTTCATAGTCCGCGACATTCTACATAATTGCAAATATTTGTAGCTTCTAAATAATTACTATCAAAAATCTCAAATAAAATAATGTTTCAAATAAATCCCTCTCTTCTTTTTCCGAAAACCTTCTTATAAATATAATTCTAATGACAAATAGGATTTAAAAAGTAACTGCAATATGCAGTGTTTTCTAATGAATTGTCCTGTGCGTGCAAAATCATATCACCTCAAGCGAAAGCTTTGTAATTTAACGTTTTAATCTGGAGTGACCTACCAGGTAAGTATGTTTCTATACATAATAAGATATACTATAAGATATACTATAAGATGTACATAATAAGCTATACAAGTCATACTAGTATTATTATTATATGTATTAAGTAAAAATGCTACAGGAGAGGGAAACACTGAACTACGGTAATAAAAGTATTAAAAGACACCTTGATAAAGATAGATCTCTCGTGCATTTGTCGAATTAAAGGTGTACGTTCCCTCCCTCAGCCAATCCAATGTGAACAGGCATTTTAGTCGATATTGGATCAGTCGGCTAAAATAATAAATAATTTCCAGTATCGCTATCAGCGAAGAGCGGCTTTGGAGTGAACGCCATAAATAAGGCGTTCTCTTTGATCGTACTCTGAAATCCGATAAACTTAATCCACAAGTCATTGTCGGCTCACATCATATCGGGCTCAAATGGGCCGACCCACGGGCCCTCGACTCGGCTCAACGGCTGCTATCAATGACATAACGTTGTGCTAGGCTAAGGGATATAAATAGACTTAAAAATAGAAATCAATAACAATTGGAAAACGTTTGGGAAATGCCTGACGTCGAGGAAATTATAGTTTTCAATTAATTCACATTTCTATTTCCTACTACAGTCCTACGGATGTAATCTTTCGTTCTGTTATGAATGTTGTTTATGGAAAAAAAAGTCAAAGATTAGAACGCATTTATCAGTGTTATGTTTCATACAGGTACATGTCTGGACAAAATTAGCTAAAATTATGTACGAGTAATAATGACAATATGATTTCGGTACCGAAGTGCTTTTTCCATTTTCACTGAAGGCCAAATGTCAGCTTACAGAACTTACAAAAAGGGGTGGTAGGAGTGAAGAATAGAATTTATAAATCAGAGAATACCGCCATCAGGGAATCCCGTCACAATCTAGATTTGAACATCATAGTACCGAAACTGAAATGCACTCCGGCACTGAAATGAATTATTAAGATAATTTATGTTTGGTATTTGTATTTAAAAAGCGATGGGATATTTTTAGGCATGCTAAATGATATTTTTGGGGTTGAACTACTCCAAACAATTCGTTAATTGCCCTAATATATATTTATTTTTTTATTATTACACCCAGACGACATTATTGATTCATGGTTACACTGTAACCGTTACAAGAGTTTAAAATCATTTAAAAAATATATTTTATAAATAACAAAATTGATGCAAATTAATAATTAATTTGCATTAATTTTGGTAATTTAAAATTCGTTTCAAATTTGTATCAACATCGGTTAATTTGTTCAGTAGGTACGCGAGAATTTTACTTGACACTGACACAGAAATTGGCCGTACATGTTTTTGAGCAAATATTTGAAATAGTTTATTGCATGAAGATACTACATAATATTCTGGTCGCCGCAATACAGAATCATGCGGTAAAATGATTTACAATTTATTGTTACTTGTTCCAAGTGACAAAACCACTCCGGGCGGGAATTCTCGGTGTTGTAACAATTATCCAAGCATTAGGAGTGAACGATAACGTTGTTGTTATTAAAGAATAATAACAGTTGTCAAAAAGAGCTTTCAAGTTATTCCGCCAGTCATCTATCATCGCGCGTAACACTTTTATAGATCATAAATACTAATTGTAATGTTAATTGAATTAATAAATTAATAAGCAGTATTACTTTGTATAAACCACTATTATTAATATCTACATGTTTCAGAGCAATGCTCTCCGTCGTACTTAGTTTTCCCACCAATTTGGCAAAAAGCGTTAGTTCACGTTAACAAGTTAATTACAACTCAATACCTAGCTACGTTTTTATTACGAGGTGAGGTGATTTTTCACAAAAACGGCGCTATACAAATCATAAAATTATTATTATTATTTTATTACATTTTTTCCTAACAACGAAACTTTTATTTATCTTCTTTCGTTAAATCATTTAAAAAACGATTATTTTTGTTTTGTTTTCGTTAGTCTCTTGGAAAAAAATTAAAATGACAATTTAATAAATTAAACAGCTCAACATTTCCGGTGTAAAAATATTAGTTATGTTTCGAAAAAATAATAAAAAAATTATCCTCATAATACCTAATAAAATAAAATGTATTTCCATACCACAGATTAGCAATATTTTAACGCAAGTGCTCCTTACTAGAACAAACTTTAAAACACCTAATGCTTTTTTAACCCCAGTCAGCAGTGGCGTGCATTGATCCTTGACCACGGGAAGGCTGTAGCTTAGCAGGTATTAATAATTAGGTTAATCCCATTTCATTATGAAAACCCGAACACCTTTCGTCCATTTACTAGCAAGTAATCCCGCCGAAAAGTCATTCATGAAGTTTCGACTATTCTTCGAAACTGATTTATTTTGCACACTCTGATGAACTACTGAAGGCTATAAAAAATAGTAAACTAGCGGGTAAAGCGTTTTATATATTTTTTATATAACTCTGATGCAAAAACATCACATTAAAAAAATTTAATCCCAAAAAAAATATTTAAAAATGTTTTTTTGATGTGAAGTTGTCTTTTATCGAGATTCCAGGTTATCAGTTCGAATATTCAATAGCAGTGGTGATTGGTTATCAAGATTTTTGACCCACGTCGGTTCTCGCTGGGCGCGGTCACCATTTGGATGGATCACTTGGTAAAACCGCCATCCTCCTCTCAGCATCCACGAAGGTAACACAGACGCTTATGGATATATTTTTTGTTCTATGATTTAAAAACACATAAAGAAAAACAAAAACAAAATTAAAACCAATCGTTTTCATTACAAACTTTCAAGTTGATTCTCCAAATTTGATTGAAAAGTAAATATAAATTATAATAATCACCAAAATCAATTATAATTTCGATTTTTTATTAGGTATGTATAATAATTTCGTAACATTGTTTTTAATAATTTTTTTTAATTTTTTCATTTCTCACTAAAAACAACATTTTTCAAAAATGTAAAAAAACCACGTTGATTTAAACGACATACATGTTTTATGCAGCGAAATTGAAAAATTAGGTAATCTTAAAGAACTGCGATAAACAACTCTAAAGGAAGCCGTTTATAACGCATTATAATATATCATAACATTATTGATAGTCGTATGGAATCACTTGGTTATAAAGGATCGATCCGGTAATAGAAACATTATATTTGAAATATGTCCACAGATGTCACCGTTGCCATTGGGAAAAAGGGGGAAATTTATGAAAAAGTCATTGAAATGATTACAAGCTAATTTAAATTTGAAACTTTTCATACAAAAATTACTTTACGTAATATTCTTTGTAATTAGCCTTTAGAAACGAATACAGTGGAAAAATGTGTGATATAGGCCAATATAGGGTTCATTTTGGTGGAAATTCCAGAGCTTTCGCGTTGTATCCTGTTTGATAAAACTGAAAATAATATCTTGAGGAGGATAGTATTTTTAACGTTAATGAACCGGGTCAGGTTGCCACCGAAAATACGAAGATTATTAAAATATCAAAAAATTAGCGTTTTTTTTTTACTTTTAATTTATTTTTACTCCCCATTTTCTTTGGGTAAGTACAGTTTTTTAACCTCCATTAACTGCAAGTCGCTGCCATTCAGGGGTTATGTTTTTAAAGATTATTCCCACAGTGCTCCTCACATAGTTAATGTTAAAAAGCAAAAGTATGAAATCACATAATATGTATAAAATAATCCTCCATCGTTAAGTGGTTACGTTCCTTGGCTATGCATCCAGATGCCACGTGTTCAAATCCGGCGTGCGCAAGTAAATTTTATTTGCTTAATTTGATTATTTCACAATGTATCCATTAAAAATAATAAATAGTATATTTCCGGCACGTTACAGAGTGGCAGATACTTTCAGTGTTGCCTTGGTGAAAGACCACCATTCAGAGTGGAAACATTGCTTGATATGACTTTAGCAAAGTTTGGTGACCAGATCTGAATAACCAAGTACTCCCTCACTTTCCTCACCCCCATCTATTTCCCCTCACTTCAGCCTCACAAGACGGTTGGGAGCAGCTGGGGCTCCCAAATACGATAATGTGCGATACTCCCAAAAACCTGTATTTTTAAATTTGTTTTATATACGCAGGTTATTAACGAAATTTCGTACATTAAAAAATAATTTTATCGTTTCGAAGAGTTGCAATGAATACATGAAGTTAAAGAACACAATATTCCCCCTCCAGACAAGACTGTCTTTCACTGAAAAACTCGGCCAGATAAACAATAATATGAACAATGGAAACATTACAAAAAATCACTCGAACTCAAATGGGCGGATCAGCACGCTTTAACTTATGTAACATGTCAATACATAGTGGCAAAGTGTGCAAAATACATGCCATTACATCAACCTAACAATGGGAAAGATAATAGATAAAGGAGAACACCCAACTCAAAGGAGAAAAGATTTACGCCAATTGAGTGGAAGCGATCTGTCAGCGATGTCAAATTAGCTGTCAGATTTTCAAATATTTACCCTCCCGCTGTTCAGAAAGCTCGGTGGGCCGAGCTTTGGAAGATTTAACACGTATGGATTTGTATGCAAACAGCGGATGACAGGATGACAAATGAAAGTTAATTTGTTGCGCCTTTTGTCAAAAAGAAACGAGGGAGCCACTTACGAAGACCTGACATTTTTTTATAGTTCAGATTAGTGAATAAAGGGAAAAGACATTAAAATCGTTTGTACCTATCTATCTGATGAACCTGTTTTGAGAAACAATAACGGGAAGATAAAGACAAAAAATGGCGTTTTCTGGTATATTTGTGTATTATCTGCATGTACATAAAATTAATAACATGTGTATTTTAACGCGACATTACGTCCATGGGTCAAATTTATTGTGCAAATCGTCGCAGGAAAGCAATATTACTGTAACAGCCAAGGCCATATCAAAAAACAAGATTTTGAAGCTTACATATCAATTAAAAAACGTAATATTGATAAAACTAAAAAAAAAAGATTTTTTCCATCGTCGTACAGGTCTTATTTTCACGTGACCCAGATAGATCATATCAGAAAAAAAACTGTGGAATGCTATATACAGAGCATTTTTTTAGGTAGTGGTGGTTACAACAGTATTGCTTTCCTGCGACGATATACTCGTAGTTTGATATTACAGATTGACGA
Source organism: Halesus radiatus (assembly GCA_022606495.2). NCBI lineage: Eukaryota > Metazoa > Arthropoda > Insecta > Trichoptera > Limnephilidae > Halesus > Halesus radiatus. The sequence continues at coordinate 18,353 of JAHDVE020004423.1, read as the reverse complement.
ACCGGTGAATGCAATTTTTTAGCCATACGTGGTAATAATAATCTGCCTATAATAATAATAATACTTGGATGACTTGTATAGCGCCGTTTTTGTGAAAAATCACCTCGAGGGCGCTGTACAAATACTACTTCCTAGGGTTTATCTTATTATGTACATATACAGAAAACATACTTACTTTGTAGGGCATAATCAATGATAAGATAGAGAAATGAAAAAAATTTGTGCGTCACCCTCGCGATGATTTTTCACAAAAAAGACGCTTTAAAAAGTATCCAGTAATTATTTTTATTATTCAATAGTCACGATAATTCCTTTTTAAGATATATAAAAAACTATATTTTTAACGTTAGAGAGAAATGGAGCAATCCAAAATCAATTGACCCGTATTACATTTCTATTGGCGTATTATTTTATGACTCGTGTACCCGCTAACAGTTGTGCCCAAACGACAGTTTTACAACATCTTATGGACGTACAATAAACCCATCACATAATCAATATTTCCTCTCTGCTCGCGTGCGAGGGGAGGGGCGAAGTCGGAAAAGCAGAGATGGCGCTACATCCGGTGAAAGTCGGTTTCCGGGAACGAATGAAATTCACCGTGCGCTGGAAATAGGTAGTCACTGAGTTTTTGATATCTTTCGATCGAGGCGAATAAAAGGCATGTAAACGTATTATTATATCTGAACGAGGTAATTTTTGTAATTATTTTATGATTGCTAATATGCGTATTAACGGAAACAGGAAAATCTAAATAAGGAAGAAAAAACATCTGTTTTTTTTGCTTATTTCAACGCAGGGAGGAGAAAGCAGCATTTATCCCATGTACTTTTGTGCATATGTGAACTTAATGACCAAGAGTGGAATAACCATATACAGTTGTCAGCATCATGAGAACGAGTCGTTTCTCCGATCTCTTTACAAGAGCATACAAGTTAAACGAGCTTTCAGGATTCGACTTTACTCCCTCAAAAAGGCCACAGCAAGATGCACATTAGATAACAAATTCCTTCAGTTATGTGGCTCCTAAACCTGCATCACAACGTCGGCAAACTGGCAAAATAGTTCATAAGTCTTGGAAACTGCTGGTAGGAGAACATTATTTATTGTGATGTTTTAATAGCTTGTCAGTTTAAAAAAGATTTGTGTTTTTCTCCAAATGATAATCGGTCTGATGCTTTGATGGTTTAAGCAAAAAAATACATATTTAGGAACACTTCAAGCTACATGCCATGATGTTAGATTTTAAGTATTCATATTAACTTAATGATTAATTGGAGGTTATTGTGGTTAGGTGCATTAGTCTTAGTTGAAGATGTTTTCTGGTGCGGTTAGGTGAAGTTTGAAGAGATAGAGAGGTAGGGGTAGGAGAGGTGGCGCAGACGCCTCGGCCTTTACAACGTCTGCGCAAAACGGCCATAACAATAAACGTCTAAATAGACATAAACAAGGCGTTATACTGCGGCGGTGTGGGCTGTAAAGGGCGGCACTTTATGGCGGGAGCCGTGGGCGGGAGCCGTGGGCGGGGGCGGGGGCGGAGGCGGAAAGACGAAAGGGGAGGGAAGGAGGGTGGGCGGACCCGGTGCTGGCTTCATGGAGAGATGTTTAATCGATACCTAATACGAGAAGCAACACCGTAGAAACACCAAAAAATTATGACTATTTCACTGATGTAATCGAGTGTCAAGGAAATGTTTTCATATGAATGATCTCATTTAGGTTTCTACATTTAAAGCTTTAATTCGTTCATATATCAAAAATATTATATCTTTTTCTTACCGTTAAATGTCCTCTCTGAGTAACTATTATTTTTTTTTCATTACAATTGGAGCATTGAAATTATTTTTTAATTCAGTCTGTTGGATATTAATGCAGAAACTTCCATTAATTGATGACCGAACACAAAAGTGGCTGGTCGCCTACAATGGTATTATGATTTCTGATAGGTACCATACCTGAGAAGCAGGGAACTTGCACTGGGAGGACGAAGATATACTGAATGTAGTAGGAATGAATTCTTGAGGTTTATGTTAAGACCACCGTGTTACGAATGAGGAAATCCGAAAGGAATACAAGACAGAGGTAGGCATAATGCACAACAATAAGAAAGGGATACTTAGATGGTGGTTTGGAGATGTAAGCATGTCAGAAGAATATTTAATGAGCAGGTGGGTGGAAGAAGTCGGAATGTCTTGAGAAAACATGGCCTTACTATCAGGTGAATCAATTACTTGTGTTGGGTTAAGTCTAGAGTTCGAATAAGAGAATAAATTTTTGTTTTTTTTTGCTTATTTGACCAATAGCTTACATTAAAACATAAACATAAAGTAAAAGCTATATTAATTTAACCATTTAAATGTTTCCACTTGGGTATACGTACACATAAGTGAGCGTAGTGAGTTAAAAGGGATAAATACAAAATAATAAAAGATAAAAGCAGAAACTTTAATTAAAAAGATAAATAACAAGATCGATTTAGTTGATGTGAGAATCCATATTAAAAAAAATATATAAAAAAAATATTAATTAATTAGTTTGTATAACGCCGTTTTTTGTAAAAAATTAATATATGGAGGAAGAACGTTAATAAAATAGTGGTAAGTACTATGATATGACAATAAGAAGTTATAAAGAGTCGAAAAATACCTAATTGTGAGTAGTGCGTTGTAAGTGTTTGATGCGGTAAATTAGTGTTGGATCGGGAGGCTAAGAATTATCTCAGATCTGGTTAGTCTATTGGAAACTCGCAGTTGTATCTGTTGTAGGAGTTCCGAACAATATGCGATAGACCTAGCAATTTCTGTGTGAAAAGTTTCCGATCTTCCAACAACAACATATTGAAAACGCGGACGATAATTAAGAAAATGTAGGTATCGTAGGAAACGATTTTAAGCACAATGTTGTGCAGATATGTTTTGCAATACGGGTTCCATACTTGCGCACCGTATTTTGGTGAGCTGCGGATATACAGAATTTGCAATGTTTCAAAGTTATTGAATATTGTTACATGTTCTGAGAATGAATCCTAAAATTTATGAGGCTTTTGCGGTTATTGAGTCGATATGAAAATCTACAAGAGTCTAATATTACTCTCAAATCCTTGGCTTCTGTCTTATCAATTATTATTGAGTGTGTATGCGTGTTGATGCAACATACGAGTATTGTGCAGGTTTTTCAAGAACCAAGACACCAGTATGCGGCATACCATCCTCTCTGCTTACCCCTGCATAGAAATAGCACGATATTTAATAAGACAAAAAATTATCCAGGTTCCAATTATTTAGCATTTATCTCCGGAGATCCTGCCCTATAATATTTTATTTTAAAATGCTAAAATTGTCGAATTGAAAGTCCTCCTCCCCCGTGGCCGAATCACCCCTCACCACCCCCAATTGTAGTTGACAAGCTAATTTATGTCGCGATTGTAACAAGTTGTGGAGTGAGTCGAATTGCCTATTTCCGTAAAACGACATCCCATCAACAATTATAAATTCCCGCCGGGGAGAGCGGGGAGGCATGGAGCGGAATATCCCCGGGACTCCAATGGTGCTCCAATATTGACATAATTTTTACAGAATATCAAACAAGATTGATGTTTTTTGCAAGAAAAATATCTTCATTCTGAGGTCACAGATCGCAACTTAATTATAATGCCGTTACGAAAATAAAGGACACCCAATAATCATGGAATGTTTAATTGGAATCTACCTATTAAAAAAAACTATCTTCAAGACACATTTGCCATGCAAACTTGGATAGTACTTACTTCAGTTTTCCACCTAAAAATGGCTTTTCTTCAACCTGTAATTGCTATTTTGGATTTTCCTGATTTCTAATGCTTCTAAGTAATCAAATTTTATGCCTTTATTATCATAAGCAAGATTATCTGCCCGTGTATCTTTATGGAAACAATGATCATTGCAATTGCGTAATTAGCTATAAATTTAGTGGTTTAAACAAGTAGTAACTGGAACTAGAGCCTACGTTTACCAGGTAACCAATTTGTAGGAATTGAACATTTCGAAATTTTTCAAGTCTTGCCCACTGAGTCTCTCGGTAAGAATTTTTTATTTTATTTTTAGGAATAAAATAATATGATGTTCTGGATCAATATAATTCTATTAAATAAATCATAGTATCTATATAATATTATTTAAAAAATATAAAAAATACCAATACAGTTTACTTATTTTTTGTATAATAAAGTCGGGAAACATAATTATTATTAATAATAGTTTAGGTTTATCCATAACATCCATATACTAATATTTAAAAAAAGGTAACAGTAAAATTTTCACAGATTCTAAAGTAAATATTTTAAGTATCACAATTCAGTTTGCTTCATTTTAAATTATTTCAATTTACTGTTTAAAATGTCTACATCTCTTAGGGAATTGCTGAGTTTTGGATTTACAGTATGGTATTCTGAATAAATCGTTTGACCTGATATTCCATACAGGGCAACGATAAGCAATGCTTTCTATCATATATTTATTTATATGTCTAAAAGGCTTTTAAATAAAGGTGATACAATAAAACATAAATGTAAAGAGTACATTGGAGAATATATGTTTTATATAGGAAATAGTAATAAATCTAGATCTTATTATAAAGTAGGTACGAGATGTAGGTAGATGCATTTATAAAATAGAAACATCCTATGTGAATATGGAAATATAGCTGAAATAAATAACTACAACGACAAAGAATAAAATGAAATATTTACTTGATATATCAATAAAAACAAATTTAAAGTCATAAATAAGAACAATGGGACTCACTCCTGACATAGATGCTATACTCGTATGTACCATAGATTTAGTTTTATTTCTACCAGTCTGAAGATGCCCGTGATAGGGTGAAACCGGTCCGGTCGAAAATAAATAAGTAGAAAAAAGTTACAAAGGTTTTTAAATTTAAAAAAAATCATACTAAAATAATAGACTAACGTCATAGTAAGAGTTCAATAATTAAAAAAAAATTATTTCAGTTATCCAGATTTTAAAATATCCGCAGAACAATATTTATTACTGAGACTTAATAGTCACTGAATGGATGAGTTAGAGGCAAAGTTAGTATGAAAAAGTTCGTCATGAAATGGAACTATACTTCTTGTATTTCCGGAGTATCAAATTGTGAATGTATTATTTTATTGGGACAGAGAATTTAAAAAAATATATGAATCGACGAGACAGCTTTTTATTATTATATAAGAATAAGGCATTAGAATTTTTTTCTGCATTTAAACGATGCGATAGGTGTTGTATAAATTTCCTTTGCATATTTTCAATAGGATCAAAATAGGTTGCTGTATACGAGTATATGACATACACAACACCGAGTGACATTGCGGGGAGTAGTAAGAGTTAAAATGGTGGATTAGATTCAAGCTATCCAGATTCTTTTACTAAAAATATACAGATCTACTCCAAAGTAATGCAAAGTAGAATTCCACTAAAAACACCAAGAAATATGAGTGACCTAATAAAATGCATATTTAATATGTTAGTTTTACGCATGCATTCATTTTATAAATCACCACGTCCTCCGACGTTGTTAGAAAGCCGAATTCCAAATTAATTAAATTTATGAACACTATGGGAAACTTTGCATTGCATCCCCTAAGTAAATCAACGCCTAACAAATCCCGTTCCGCAATTTTTGAGATGATACGCCCCTGGGGGCACATAGGGCGGTTATCACGCATTAACTCTCCCGCCCCACAACACATTTCCATGGTACCCAGTACCGAGTTGCCCATCGCCCCTTACTAAACCGCCTAACCGCTAACCGAGTGTATTCAAGCACAGTTTCATAGTGGTTGATCAAAATAAACATTTAATGTTTGGATGTACTTCAATGTGTGCAGTGAATTTTATCTATAAAGGCAGTGTAGGTATCCCATATATTAAATGTGTAAAGAGAGTGAATATAATTTATTAGGGAATTGGGGTTATTTTATATTTCTTATGAAGACTTGTAGCAGTGAAGATTGTCTTGAATTACAACTGGACCTGGATGCAATTAGCATGTGGGTTGCAATGAGTTATATTTTAACACTAAAAATTGTGTATCTATGACAAATACGCGCTCAAAAACCCCTATCGAGTTTATTTATAAAATAAGGGAAAATATAATGTCATCTATAAAATCAATCTTACATTCTCAGACTATATATTGCAGTTGTATGCATCGTGCTACAAACTATTAGGGTTTGTTATAAGGTTTAGCACACAGTTCACTAGCCCGAAGCCATGACTTGTGTGTTCAACTGCATTGTAAGGTCAAAGCTAGAGTACCTTTCTGAAAAGAGAAGCGTACTCTAGCTCGGATTTCTGTTTATTTTTTCCCGAAAAAAAATTTTTTTACAGAAAAAATATATATGGAAATAGGAGCAAATACGGCGAGTACCCGCATCATGAAGATTCGCTCTCTGAGACGCGCTACCAAAGTCTAGAAGGAGTGGGCCCTTTCAGTAACAGCGTACAAAATTATACATAATTTGATAAAAAGTTCATACCTCCTGGAGTGCTACAAGATATTTGTACATAACAACTACTGCCAGGGGTGACACCACGATCTGATATATGTACCACATGGCAGAACAGACGTGTAGACTCAGCACAGCATGACACGGGGTATGGTTCTGCTAAATAACATCGCTCGTGTTGTTTTCGACATTAACCTTAAAGGTTTCAAAAGACATCCAAATGTCTCTCTCGATTCGTGTCGTTCTGATTAAATTTTATGATGAACTGTATTTTTGTATCTTTGTTACCATTCACGCGAATAGTAAATTAACGCAGTACTTAAGATGCAATACACAACAAAAAACAAACAACAATATCTTTTAATAAAGTTCACATGAGTAATGCAGAAAGTCGTAGGTAGTGTGGACCTAAATACATTTTTTTAGCTTTCTTAAGTTATCGTGATTTTCTTTAAGTTCTACAATTGTATTGTTCGATCCTTCTGAAATATTTCAGAGTCAAAAATTCTTCGAAAAATTTTCGTTTATAATCTGTTGAGGGTAAATAAAATATCTTCATTACTTTATCATTTCAAGTACATTCATGAAGCGGTCATAATGTGTTCGAAACCCTTCACTTAGATCGTGGTACAATTACTATGATTTATTGAGTAATTCGTATATTATTTCTGTCTATTTTTTATTAATTTCTATACAATTTTGATAATTTAAGATAAGGTATAAATATAAAAAATGCATATAGAATTTTTTTCATAGCCTCCTCACTAGGAGCTCCTGTGCTGAGGCGCACTAGGTTTTGGATAAGTGGCCAACTTCTATATTTCAAGTTTGGGTAGGGTAACTTCTATGACGTTGTTTTAAGAAAATGGTCAGTTCTTCTTCTGTTGATTCCTTAAGTTACGTTATATATAAATCAAATATGTTACATAATGTGTTAAAATCGGAAACCCTAACTTATGGCCTGTCACAATTATGTATGCTTTAGTGAGCAATTCGTATATACATCATATATGAACGCTGTACAAATGAGATCTCTGAAGCGAATGTGTGGTAAAACTATGTATGATCGTGTGAAAAACGTTGAGATTCGTAAAGAATGCATGGCTGATGTAAGCGTAACGAGTAATATTAAGAAAGGAACACTTAAATGGTTTGGTCATGTAGAGTGAATGAACGAAGAAAGGAGTGTAAATAGAATATATAACGCGAATTTGAATGGAAGAAGAAGCCGGGGACATCCGAAGAAGGCATGGCACGATCAAGTTAATCAAATACTTGAGTCGGACCATGTCAGAAGTCGGAATAACAGAATAGAATGTATGAAACGTTGTATGAATGTGAATGAAGCAAGAAGTGTATGCCAAGATCGAGTTGTTTGGCGGTCCGTCCTCTCTGCCAACCCCTGGAGGAAAACTGCATGATGATTAGTTAGTTAGATCGCAAATAATTAAAGTAAAAATATTACTACCTTTTGTAGTTCGGGTAGATAGGTTACGGAGATATTACAACCCACAACAATAACAACCCACCTGCGAAAGTTCGGGTAGATAGGTTACGTAGTTGTTAGAACCCACAACTACAACAACCCACCTGCGAAAGTTCGGGTAGATAGGTTACGTAGTAATTACAACCCACAACTACAACAACCCACCTGCGAAAGTTCGGGTAGATAGGTTACGTAGTTATTACAACCCACAACTACAACAACCCACCTGCGAAAATTCGGGTACATAGGTTACGTAGTTGTTAGAACCCACAACTACAACAACCCACCTGCGAAAGTTCGGGTAGATAGGTTACGTAGTTGTTAGAACCCACAACTACAACAACCCACCTGCGAAAGTTCGGGTAGATAGGTTACGTAGTTATTACAACCCACAACTAGAACAACCCACCTGCGAAAGTTCGGGTAGATAGGTTACGTAGTTGTTAGAACCCACAACTACAACAACCCACCTGCGAAAGCATTATTAGTATTTAGCAGTGGCGGCTTGTGACCTTTGAGTGAGCTGGAGCGCTAGGATTGAAAAATACGACGTTATTAATGTTGCTGAAGCTGAAAATGATTTTTAATTTTTTTCAAATTTTAAATTTTTTGTATGAAGATTTATATGGTAGTTAGGGCATTTTTCAATCTTAACGCTCGAGCTCACTCAAAAGTCACGAGCCGCCACTGGTATTTAGTTTGATAGTATTCATTTAAAAATAACTATTATCAATATATTACAAAGTACATATATAGGTAACAAGAAGCTTTATCAGAGAGTTTTATTAACCCTGTTAACTAGAAGTCTTTCATTGTGTTCAATCTGACGAGTAAAGTGTTCTAACCTATGGACGAGTATTATGGACGAGTGAAACGTTTATTAAATAAATAAATAATTAAAAATATACTTTGTAAACAAAGTACACTTTTATAAAAATAAATAAATATCTCTACATGTTTTGACAGCAATGCTGTCATCCTCAGGAATATATGAATACGTTTATTATTTTGAAACGTTTATTTCCCAAAAGCACAACAGATGTCATAATTATTACAGATTGCTAGGTCGGTACCTACCTAGTTCCTACAAATAATTAACAACCATCGGCAAAACCCTTAACTCTATGAAGCTTAACTTTACGACAAGATAAGTAAGATTTTAAACAGGATTTTAAAAGAAAAAATCTGTTAAAATCTCCATCCCATTCAACACGGGGCCATAAAGCACATCGGGAACCTTGGACAATGTCGAAATGCCTTTTGAAATCGGCCTGCATTCCAAATTTGACTTCATTATGTCTCGTCAAAAACTAAACCATTTTGGCAGAGAAACGACTTTGTCCGGCCGACATCATGGGGTAATTATACATCTTTAGAGACATGCAGATGATGAATGCAATGGACATTGGATACTTCTATCACAATATACTACGTTTTGCATAAATGAAAAAAAAACGTGGTAATGAATGACCAACGTTGTTAATTAACAAAGTTATTCGTTTATATTATGATGCTAACCGTTGCAAGTTCATAAAACGTTCAACCATATTATTATTTTTCATAATCAGTTTACTCTTTGACAATATTAATACGATCTTCATAAATGTAATACGGTTCGGTTTAATTTCATTTCATTTACGTCCTGGTGTTTAACATAAAATAATTACATTGGTGTATAATAATTACAAAAAAAAAATAGTAATTAAAAAAATAACGGTTAACTTCTCGGATACATGCATGAAATGTGCAAGTCAATGTTATCCATATTGGCATTATGGCAAACAATAGAATATAAAAAAAAATAAGAAAATAAATTAATGAAAATAATACTACAAATCAAAAAGAAAAGAGAAAAAATCACGGGGTGAAATACTTCAGTATTAACTAATTTTATGAGGAAAAACGTAGTTGTGAATGACTATGCGATGTGCACGATTATGTATGTAGGTATGAATCGAGCACAGTAGGTAACAAAATAAATCCAAATTGTGCTATATAGCAGTGAATCACTAGGTACTTCCAATACTATTTGTTTTTTTTTGCAGTGACATGTTTCGTATACCTACATAATTTTATATGATATCTGCCTTCATGATGTTTTTTTTTATTTATGAGAGAAGCACGCTTGGCCCATAACATTTTTTTAAACTTTAAAAATAGTTAAATTTATCTATTAAATACCCACAACTACAAATCTAAATGAGACAATGAAATGTCGGAAATGTTCAGGAAATTAACGAAAAATTATAGAAGTTTGAGCACTGTGTATTTCCAATAAGTAAACAATCATTAAATTTAATTATCACTTTGTTTGCAGATTTCAGGTTTCTGCTCGTATTAAATATTTTTGAGATTCAACAGCAGCGTGCATACTAGTTACCCTTTTACGCAATTTTATAGAAAAAAAATCGTTTTGGTGCCTTAAAGTTAACAATTTTTTTTAATTCTCAATTTATTTATTTTCCTTCTAATAAGAGTAATCTCCAGAAAGCGTTTGGCATGCGAAAAGTTGGCTTTTTTTTACAATTTCGCTATATAAAGAGCAACTTAAAAGTATTGGTTCCTGAAAGTCGGAAGAAAGACGCAAGAGGTTTTAAAAATATTTTTTCACTTGGTTATTTCATTGTTTGTAAAAGTAGGCGAATAATATTATCTAAAGAAAATCAGGCCCATCTTAGTTTCAAACCGTCTGAAAACAAACAATGCGGACAAGGGTTTACTGAAAGTCATAAACTTCGGCCTTTACTTTATTGGAGGGGCAATTACTGCAAAATATTTCCAGGTTTTTAACCGATGCGACAAGGAGATACAATGGACCCGAAAACCAAACATAAACGTTAAGCGTTTTGTTGTGACCACTGATTCTGAAAGACGTTCTGTAATATTTTAGCAAAATCGCCAATATCGTTTTTCGGCTAGACAAAAATGTACAGTTGTAACAAGATTCCAGATAGCCACCTACTTTCTTTAGAAATGCAAGACCTGGGCGTAGCTTTTCTAAGATCGTGGTATTTATTCACGAAGGCGAAAATAAGTATCCACGAATATTAACGGTACCTATTTTTTTTTAATCTGAAGACCGTAATTTGTGGCTTTTTACATCAATGTAATGGCATTGTGCACAGAAGATAATAAACCTGTATAATAATATTAACTGTTTTCACCGAGTAATTATTATTATAATGGATGTGGTGTGCGAGGTATACGAGGAAAAAACAATTTCAACAAATTATATATATATATATGTGTATTTTAAATAATAATGGGCATGACGTCAGGTTACTATCAGAAGTTGGTAACTATAAAATTTTTGTATTTGCCATTAAATGATCAATGTCTTTGTCCGGTAAAAACTTGATTATATTTTTATGAGAAATACACTTTACTACTACGGTCAATATAGCACTTGAGATCAAAAGAGAACAGGATAAGACTTGTAACATCACAATATGTTAGGATATTACCCTTAACAGTATATTATGACCCACACTCTGGACAAAACTGCTTGGTAAAGTTACTTACTAATTTTTGCCTAATATGCCTAATTCGAAAATATTCCCGTATGTTGAGGGCACTTGTCACCAATTGTCAAACATTACGGTTCACCCATTAACATTAAGTAAAAGTTGGGGCAACCAATTTTTTTAAACGTTTTGTTAAAATGTGTTAAAGCGCCTAATTTAAAATATATAAGCATCTTTACGGAATCTACGTCTGGCTTAAATAGTTTTACGATGTTTTCTCCTTTAAATACAGGCGCCATTTTGATTTAGGTAACCCGAATGGCGGGACGGGTGTGGGTAGAAACTTGCCTTAGCACTAAAAGCTCTTGGATCATATCAAGCTGGTGTTGCCCGTATGCAAATGTGATCGCTTATCAAAGGTTCGGATCGCCGCACAGATCGCTCGATAGAGAAGGACAAAAATAAAACGAAAACAAAAACGAAGCGCCCGAGAGCCGGTTTTGATTGGCCGCGGGAAGAAAACGTAGGAATTAAATTAAAAATGGCGGTTTAATGATAGTTGCGTGACCGAAGTTTATGGCGGCAGCTCGAAAGCATGCATTATTTTATAGGCTATAATAACACCTCGCGGCCGAGGAGTGGAAGCGACCTGCAGCGGTCGGGGACAATGAGGAAGGGCCCGCTGCAGCCATTAATCCGTTATTATTGCATTCGAGCTTGGCTGTAATAATTGTGGAAGAATTTGCAATTTATTGGATATAAGCACTTTATTGAGGGTTGATGGAAAAAGGGACTTAAACTTTAAGTAACTATTAAAGCGTATATTCAATAATTACACACCTACGTCATCAAAATTACTTTTGGGTTGGTACCTATTCATCGCTATCTAATGGCGACAACAGTCATTATTAAATTAAACGTGTCACATTTCAAAATACAGACATGGTGTGTGTTGCGTGAACATGCAAGATATTAATAAAATTCGGTATTACACAAGTATTTGCAATGTTTTTTTCATTGAATTGGAACTTTTTAAGGATGACAAGAAAGAGTAGAGAAGTACCAACCTACAATACGTACATATTACTATATAATACCTATTTACTATTTACATGTAAGATTAAAAAGGAGAAATTATCTATACCTGTTGGGTTTTTCCATGTTCTATGTGAATATTAATGTCCCAACATCGTACATTAGAGGCGTAAAGTTCGATTCACATCTACCAACCAGCACCGCGCAGTGCAGACACGAAAAGTGGCAGGCACTTCAAAATACATTATCTATGAACACATTCACGCACGGTATATATAATACACCCTTCTGTCCCGTGCCTGCCACTGTACGAGTCTTACTGCGCGGTGCTGGTAGATTAGTTAAGTTTTATTTTCCATAATGTAAATGGAATATTTTTTTTGTAAAAATAAATTAATATTATCTGCATAATATAACGAAACGTTGGAGTTTTAGAATGACTCAATAAGACATTGTATAAGTTGTGTTTCTTATTTTAGTAATTCCGTAATCCGGTGATGTTGACGAGCGGTTTTGTTTTACCTGCGTCTGTGTATCCACTAAAGGCTCCAACGGTTGAAATTAAAGAACGGTTTACCTGATATGAAACGCTTGTATTTTTTTTTTGTGAATGAAGTTAATAATAATAATAGTTAATTTCTATGGCTCAGTTTTGTGAAGGCTCACAAGTGCGTTTTGCACTAACTAACCTAACCTAACAAAATTAGAAAATAACAGATTTAAGATAAAAGTGGATAATTCTGACTGCAACTATTTCTGACATTCCTACAAATGCTAACAATATTATATTTAGAAAGTTGTTCATTTCTTCCATTAACACAAGTGTACACAAAGGACTATTTGAGCCCCAATTTGATCTAAGTACTGTTTAGTATATCCCGACAAGTTGTATTTTAAAAGTTTCCGAAATTACTTACTTTCCTGTCATAAATGCAAAGCTAACTTTTTTTAACGTTTAAAATAGTGAAACAAAAATCGCGAAAATATTTGAGAAATAGGCTGTTTTATCTTATATGCAAATTAAAACTATTACTTAAAATATTCATGAACAGTAAACTCACTTACATGAACAATTTAGAATAAACTAGAGGTGTAAATAATCAAATGTAAAGTACAAATAACAAAAGAGCAAGAAAATATACACTACATAACCTACTCTAATATAATCCGAAAATAACAGATACGCTTTAAGTATGCAAATTAATATTACGATTTAAAATATTCATTAGCAGACTCACTCAAATGAACATTTTAGATATTATATAACAATTTAGTATAAGCTAAGGGTGTATGGTAAATATTTAAATATAAAGTAGATACAAATAACAAAAGAGCAAGAGAATATTTTGCGACATTAGGCACATGGTTTTCACTGGATACTAGGGGCATTGAATAACAAAGATACACGTGGGAAAAAAACCGACACTAAATAAGTTATGCAGGATCAAAAGATAAAATGGCCTGAATTTTGTTTTTAGGAACATGAAGATAAATTTTATATTAGACAGGAATTTTTAAACTAGTTGTTTTTTAAGAACTTGAACTCTGCTAAATTCTCGCTGTTAGCAATATTTGGGGGAAGCTTTTTCCAGATGACGAAAAAAACACGGTCATAGTACGGGTTTATTTGACTGAGGGAGTTCAATTAATCGGTTACCAGCATTAAAATCTGCTGACCTCAAAGTAAGGTGTCTGTCACCAAGGACTTGTCGGACATATAGTTCAGATTAACTTTGAATTATGCTGAACAAATCTTATATTCTTTCGGGCCGGAGCCAATAAAGGCGATGGAGTTATGTGAAAATATTTAAGCTCACCCACAGAGCATATTGCTCTGTGGATTCACCATATATCATTCTCGTCGCAGCGATGCAGACGTACTGGACCCTGTTGAGTTGTTTCTGGGGGAGAATAGCATATGCACTATTACAGTAGTCCATACGTGAAACAACGTAGTACGAGACAACGAGGGAATTTATTAGTGTGTTAGCTCCATCAGCGGGAAGACATCTTCTTACAGCCTTTTTATAGATTTGCGACATATTTGATTTCTTTGGAAGGAATGATATCAGTACCCTGAATTTTTATAAGAATAGAGTAAAAAAAGACCTGCCTTCCAGGAGAAGCTATCCGAATGAACTCTGTTTTGGTCCGGCTAAGTTCAGATTGATTAATAGACATCCAACTTGATACTGTGTCAATAAAGTCAACTACCTCATTTTTTAGGTTCAGCCGCAGAACAAAACTTTAAAATGATAAGTTCATCCGCATAGCCTTGTGATTTAAAGCCAGCCGAGTAAATGAGGTGTTCAAGACGATCCGTATACTTAATTAAGAGAATGAGACCCAGGACGGAATTCACTTGTAGTTTCAGGTGAAGAACGTTTATTGAAAATTACTGAGCCTAGGAAAAATAAAATCCAGGCAAGTAAGATGTCATCCATTGAAGTACATTACTCCGAATACCAAACTCGGTGTTAAGATCCACCGTATCGAATACAGCACCCATGTCAAGGATGGACACTTACCCCAGTTTACCTGCTTCCATGCCAAGAATCAGGTGTGAAATGATCCGCAAAAATACTGTTTCTGTTAAATGAAACTGTTCTTTTGAATGAAGTTAATGTTTTTTTTAAACATAGCTACCTACATATAAAAGGAAAAACACTTGGAGGGTTTAAGACATCACAGCTACCTACCTAGCCAATTAAACGCATGGGTACATGATTTTAAATGGCAACGTATCCTTTTTTAAACTTCTGTTTGCAAGAACAGTGAATTGGTGAGTGAACTGGTTCAGTATATAATGAAGTTCATGCGACATATCCCTTTATAATCAGCGATTTTTTTCCTGCTAGAGGACAAAAATTTGAGCATCATAGCAATTTTCGTCTGATACAAAAATTCTTCAAAAAAAGTAAACTTCGTACAAGAAATAGCGCTGTCGCCTATTTAAATAGTAATTTTACTTCCAAGCTACATAAAAGCGTATTATATCTAGCACCAAAAGTAAACGGTACTTCGTTAAAAATTTAGAAACTATCTTCATCAAAATTATGAAAACATTAATTTCTATATCTGATTATGTAAAAGGAGGCAGGCAGGGCAGGTCTGTAGCGTGCCCATGCCCATATGGGGCCTCAAGACTTAATAAATTTCACAAAAATAATCTTTTCTCAACCAATCCGAATAACTAATTTCCTTTTTTATAATTTCTTCAAAAGATTGGTATTCAATTTGTTTCGTCATTATTAATAAATGAATTAAAAATTACTTTGCAGTCACCACTTTATTAATATATACATATCTTTAGAAAGCGATGCTTCCCTCATCGGGAATATACAGAATACTGATGAGGACGTGCATATATTAATAAAGTGGTGATTACAAAGTAATTTTTAATTCGTGTATTAAGTAAATTCTTTTCAAATTTTTAAATAATCATCCACAAACAAAATTAATATCAATCGCTGTCTAAGAAACGCAGAAACTTTCCATATTCCTTTCCAAAGAATCAACTTAACCTTCTCCCGAGCTCTTATGCGGATGTGTTGACTCTATAATATCCACTGTAGTGGCAGGATTCCGGACATATTTGGCGATAGCCCCCATAATTTTAGTAAATTTAACGATTCTCTTATTTCCACTTAACTTCACTTGACCAAAACTTTATTTCTCTTGTTTTTTGTACTTAATAACATTTTTAACATATTATTGTAAAAACGTCGTTATTGGACGGTTCGTAATTTAAAAAGAAAACCTTTGTAATTTTTGTTTTTCTCCGTCTGTGTAAATAAACAAAAAAACTGATGAATCCCTTGATGCAGTGAAGTTTAGGGGGATCCACTTGTTAAAATTCGAACGAATTCAATCACTCCTTAAGCAGGTGGCGAACAGGTTGAAATTCTTGCTTAACACCGTCCGCATGTTTCGATTTACGCAAAAAAAAATATGATCAAAAAAATATGATCATCATCACAACATGACAATATCCGAAAAAGGGTTCCCAAGTAGGAGATTTGGTACGTTTAAACATTTTTTTAGGTCTAATACTTTTCTTCTGTAATTATAAAAAGACCGAAGAATGTCCGGTTATACGAAAGGCCAAGGTGTGTTCTACTCGCAGTATTTAATATTAAATCATCTATGATACTTCTAGGCAATCAAACTTTCAAACTAAAAACACATGATTTTGCATTACTTCGCATTACATCGCCTTACATGGTTTATAATTATGAATAATCTTGCAAATGAGACTCTAAAACAAGTGACCTTTCTCGGTGCTGTTCATAGAATAAATTGTCATAAATTGTTTCCAAACACGCTTAAAGCCATTTCAAGCAACGTTTCCATTCTGAATGGTGGTCCTTCACAAGGGAGATACTGAAAGTACCTTCCTTTCTGGAACGTGCTCTAATATTCTGTGTATTATTTGAAATAAATTGATTGTTAATTAATTGTGAAACAACAGACATTAATTAAATAAAAATTATTTGCGCACGCCGGGATTTGAACTCGCGATCTTCGGATTCGAAGTCGAGAGCCTTACCCCTCGACCGCGAAGGCCGTCAAAGATTCAGATATTACACTTTAACAAATATTCATATTCATTCTGAGACGGGATAAAAGCACTCTCTTTCATTGAATTCCCTCTCCCCAATATAGTTTTAGGTTGGAATAGTCCTTGGTCATACCTACATACGTGCATATGCAGTTTATCAAATTACCTTGACAGGTAAGGCCTGTTCAAACACCTGCTAATGAATGCACCTATGAGTAATTTTTTTTTCGTACGGTTTTAGCATGCCTCACAATAATTAATACAACACGTAATTATTCAAATGGAGCCATCCGGTCGAAATGAAATTACTTTGTTTGCAGAAGGTTTGTTCGTGTGATGATGTACCTACTTTATTAGTGTGAGCCTAAACCAATAGCTTCGTTCAGATAGCCCACACAACGCACAACACACATTCCCAAACAGCTAATAATTAATTAAACCGTCAAAAGGGCCAAATCAAGGGCATGAAATCATTTGTGACTATAACATTATATTCGGACATTTCTATTAGTGTTCAATTATTGCTTGTTTCGCTCTTGTCTAGCGCATGCGTCGCACGCCTCTTGGAGTCAGGACGAGCCTAATGACGCACTACTAATAAATGTGCATGTCTTTACGATAAAAATTATTGTATTATATATAAAGTTATCTAAAGATTTGGAACGCATTACTACGGGATTCGCTGCGCTTAATTTCGCCTACAAATAATTAAACGTCTCGTAAATAACATCGGTAATAGATGGCGTGAAATTCAAATTCTTACTAAAAGCATCAAACAATATTACGAAATCTACAAATAATATGTACGAGAGTAATATGTATAAACGTATATTATAATAAAACAAATATAAAACTTTTTTCCACTTTAATTATTAAATATTTAATTATTATTAAAGTGGAAAAAAGTTTTATATTTGTTTTATTATAATATACTATAATGGAATTCCACCATGTATTAACAGTTTCAAAAATAGAAATATGTATAAACGTACTGCATTTACATATTACATTATAAGTCATGCGCTATAAAACATTCTAATGAACTTGAGATTTTTCAGCTAAGTAGGAAAAGCAGAAGAAATTTACATGGATATTTAAGACCTGTATGTAGACCTGTAAGACGTATTTCTCATGTTCTAGTATTTACTTGAGAATGCTAGAAATTAAAGAAAACTACTTATTTAATACATGTTATATAGTATTATCGAAGAAAGCAAAGACTGTGACATGAAATTATACTTAAATAAATAAAAAATCTTTGTTTAAAACCTCCATTTAATCATTTTTTCATCACATAAATTTTAATAAAGCGGTTTT